>VVHJ01018115.1:3009-14233 GCA_015107715.1 Tylochromis polylepis
AATTTTTTTTAGAAAAAAAAAAAAAAAAAAAAATAAGGACTGTAATTTGCCCTCAGGTGTGAGGGTAATGATAGCTGGAAGCTACAGCAGGTTGTAAATTCCCTTTGCTTTGATGTCAAATAACACAGAAGTACCAAGTACCTGCCGTTCAGAGTTTTAGTTTGTGAGGGGCAGCCAATCAGAAGAAATATACCTTAAAGGGAGAGGAGCTAAACAGTCTTATTTGAGACAGAGAAAGTAGTGAGAGGTTGCGTCAAGGCCCAATTTGACATAAATAAGGATTATTTTGAGACGTGAAACACACACAGCTACTCCACTGGAGTCTAAGACTAAATATATGGAGTTGGAAATGAGCATGAGAAGTGCACTTTAAATACACTATTCTTTAAGCAGTCACACTGTTACACCTGCACACACCTACTACTGTAGACAAATACTTATTTCTGGGCTTATTACTTGTGAGCCTCATAGATGCTTCTACGACACACATGATGGTGTAGGAAGGTGGGGAGGCACATAACAGCTGACAGTGCGCAAGAGGTGGGGTACACTCTTGCCAAGGCTAATACATCCCATAGTGAATGCAGAAAGGCAGACAACCATTCACACTCAGTGAAACACCTACAGCATATTTAGAAGTACCAGTTAACACAAAATTTGGATGCCTGGAAAAAAACATAAGATTTGAACTCAGAACCTTTTTGCTGTGAGGTGACAGTGCTAAATGCAGCATTGTAAAACTTAATTATGGATGATATATTCTTTGTCTTCAGTGCCTGTGGTGAAGTTGACCATCAGCCAGGTTGATTTTGTGAAGTGAGGAATACCTAGCGGATGACACGACCTGTAACTGTATATCAATTCTCTGTTTCATTCCCAGTGGCTCTTCTCACCTTTCCGTGGGCCTTTTTATATGCTGCCTTAATTTGCTGGCGCTGATCATTGCTGCGGGCTGTAAGAAGCATGAGGATGGCATCTTCATCTGTACCTGCACAAGAAATAAAAAAAAAAAACCTTAAATAATGTGCAGAAAATGACTCTGAAATTATCTGCAATGTGGGTCAAGACAAAAAAAAAAGCTTTTCATTTCAAGTCTTTCTTTTCAAACACAGAAAAAAAAATCCTTATTATGACAGCTTCCAGTATATCCTAACCTAAATGAGTCAGCTTGTTAGAGCATGAGATCAGGATTCAAAAGGATTGGCATAGCAGATGATCTAACAACCAATAGCTTTCTAAAGTCACCAGCACTTTAGTAAAAAAGGCTCAGAGAGGTAAACAGGCTGAAGCAGCATGTGTCATTTTCACTCAGGGATCAAATGTTAAATTAGTGAAAGGTAATTATGGCACAAAGTCCAGCTGATCTGCAATGACAGCACTGACTAAAGAACTGTACTTAAGTAGTGCAAGTCTGCTCTTTCACGTTTGAGTCCACAGTGGTTTGCAGACAGGGAAACCATTAATTAGATGTAATGGTTCTGCTCGTACTGGTCATAAAGTGTTAGGAAAAATAATTTACAGTTTTATCGCTTTCTCTCTCTCACACACGCGTACGCATGCATGCACACATACATGCAAATACACACACGCACACGCACACGCACACACACACGCACACACACACACACAGATGTGTTTTGAGAAGTAGTTGCAAGAAAGGAGACTCAGACCACAAAGTACTTGTTGAAAAATCAAAGTAAAGTTTTAGTTTTTAACGTTTGTGATACTCCAATTGGTAAAACACACTGGAAAAATGAAATGTTTTCCCATCTTCCAGATGATGCTTGAAAAAGCGAGCAGTTCAGATCCTCTGACAGCTGTGTCAGTAATGTGTTTTATCTTTGTTCATTATCTGTTTTAACAGCCTTTCCTGTATTTACAACCACTACTGACAAATAAGAAGATGACAGTTATTTGAAATTAATATTGGATGAAATGACTGGTCAGGCTTTTTGTAGCTTTGCCTCCTTACAGCACCACAGTGGACTTTAAATCAAGCAATCAACATGTAATTACGTGCACAATTTCAGCTTTAATCCAAGGGGACGTTACAAAAATTGTGCACTGACTATTTAGAAATTACAGTCGTTTCATACTTAGTCCCCCATTTTCAGAGGTACAGCTTTTTCATTGAATGACTTACACAGACACCTGCCAAATAAATACATAAACACACCTAAGCAGCTAAAAAAGCTTTCAACTGTGCAAAGAATTCATTTTTTGTAGTGATGGTGATCATTGTGAAATGCTGGATACAATAGTCAGTTAATGTGGTATGACATGCTAGTGTCAATTGGAAATGTAAGTGAGCAGCAATACATTTAAGCAGGATACTGACCAATCCCTTTCATGGCCTTATGGAGGATTTCAGCATCATGTTTGGCATTGAAGTTGACGTAAGGTCTAACGCTGCCTCGGTACGCCTGTAGGAAGAGAGCAACACATGTAAGTAATAAAACATTTTTAAGAAAACAAAGGTTTCCTTAATCTTTCTTTGTTATTAACAACAGTTAGCATGCAAGTATGCATGCATTTTATATACCCAGAGCCCACTGTACTTTCACACATAGGTTATTACCAATTCTGGCCAGTATCATACATGACAAAACCCAATTATGTTATGTTTTGTGCACCTAATGCACTTAAAATTAAATCTGTCCCTGATCAATTCTCAATTTAAAACCAATGGTAGTGCAGTAGTAGTAAATTAGTACAAGCACCTTAAGCACCATTTCAGCTAGTCGGGTAGATGGTGCTTCATGCAATGTCCTTCTCTGGCAGAGACTAAAACTCCAGCAGAAATTTTTTATTCTGTGGGCTTAAAAATTTTAAGATACTGAAAACTGCAAATGACTGTTGGTAGCAACACTATAAACTTTTGCCAAAGGCCATCAAAAACCCGCATGGATTTAAGTGTTGTCTAACCCAACAGTGAGGCAATACTTAAAGTAGAACCTAAATCAGGTCTGACTGCTGGCTTTTGTCAGCAGGTAATTTTAAAAAATGTGTTTTCATCTTCCTTGGACGTGCACACATTCTTAAGGGAAAAGACCATTTGTAGAAGAAGCAATAAAACATTTGCCTCAGCTGCAGCCTTGTAATAAACTGTGCAGGTGGAGAAGTGAACAAATATCTTCTCCTACACCTCTTTATCAAGATTTGTATTATTTCTCTTGTTGATCATTTGTGTGTGCTATTCTGTATTTTCATACAAAAATGGCTTATAAATGTTACAGTGTGCTCAAGAGAGCAACCTTCTTCTGCAGCTTGACAGTGTCTCCTTGAAGTGTCAGTCCTATTGTCACTGTTTATTCTGCCTGCATTGTCAACAAGTTCAATTTGGCACCACAACCTCTCAAAAGCTTTTTTATCGTTAAGTTTTTATCGTTATTGTTCATTTGGCCTTTTGCTACAAAATTCAGCATTCAGACTTTCTACTAAGACACACAACAGTTCTTTTTAGATGCTTCCTTGTCACAAGAGGTCACCACAGTGGGTAGTTCAATGTGTTTGATTTGGCAGAGTTTTATGCCAAACGCCCTTCCCATTGCAACCCAAAAGGGAATTTGTGTCTCTGGCTGGAATTGCACTAGCATTTGTAAACCACTACACTATAAAGCCACCTTTCTACTGAGACACACACTGTATACAAAAGATGGACATCTGCTTTAACATCACCCACTGGTTGGGCATTTTCACTGTGGCAATCTTGGTGTTTTGAAATGGCGCAAAGGCTTGAATCTAGAGCAGAAATTCATCTGGAAATGTTTACTGAGCCTTTTCTCATTGACTTAAATATAACCTATTGTTATTTATTGTAACCTGAAGGGTTAAAGGCTTTACACTTCAGACCTGGAAGTTACTTTCATTTTTTATTTAAAAAAAAAGAAGTCTATGCTAAGAAAATAGGAATGTCGAACTTATAAAGCGTCTGCACTCTTTCTGATCTTCCAGCTCTATGGAAACCACCAATGATCGGCAAGCCTCCCACACTGTTCCAATGTGAAGCACTAGTTTGGGTTGTGATGAAATGTTGTGCAGTTATTGATGGTCTATGCAGAATTTACCTGTTTGCTATTAAACTGTATTAAACCCCCATTATATACTTGATGTTTTCAACCCTGGGTGAGGTGTCTCAGCATTTATCAGATCAAGTGTCCTGAAATACAGTAGTAATCTTAACAGTCGCCTTTTACAAAGCAGCCTTATGATAATTTTAAAGTCATGTGTGACTGAAAGAGAAACCCATGTAAACAAGTTCTTTAGAAACTCTTACTCTGACATGGGAATGAACTTATTGTCCAGACGACACTGAACATTGGGGTCAAGAGCAGCTCTAAAGGATAATTAGCCAAATCTGCTAGACATGAAATAACACACAAAAAGCAAAACAATTGCTGTGACAAAACTCAGAACGACTGATGGATCATTCGATGTCAGTTCATCAGCTGCCTCCGAGCTGACCAGTTTGGATTTGCCTGAAAAACTTCCATAAGGAAGATAGGACTCACTTGATTACACACATGCTGTCTTCTTGGCCAGGAAAAAAAAAATTCTTACTGGGCAGTGAGCGTGCATAAATTGAATTGAAATATCTTGCTCTGCTTCTGAAACAGTCTTTGGCTGCCATAAATATATAACTAAACTCAAAAATTCATACTGGGAAAATGAGAGAGAGAACCATCAGGAATTTAGGATATATTTAGATTATTAACAGAAAGTTGTTCTTTCCAAAAAAGTTAATTTGGATTTGGTATATGGTGTCATATTTGAGGAATATCACACTGAAGTTGAACAAAAATATGCTTTTTTTTTCTATTTTTGTAAAACTAGTCACATGATTTGAATATTATATTGCACGAATGTTATTTGCCTTGCATATGAAAAGCTACAAAAAACAATATCAGTCCCCTACCTACTACAGACTTCCAAATCTACCATCAGAGATCAGACATCGCAATTTTTTAGAAGTTATTCTTATTAAGAAGTGTCTCTTCACCTGGATTGGTTTTTGTCAAGGCAAAAACGTCAGGAGGAAGTTTTTTTTTGGTTGGTTTTTATTATTTGATGAATTAAGATGGAATTGTCCATGTTATGCTGTTTTGTGATAGTAAGTATTGTAGTAAACTTTTCATTAGATGTCTAAAAAAATGGATGGATGGATAATTAAATGAAGATATATGGAATTAGTAAGCAAACACAAATTTTAAATTAAAAACAGCACAGGATGTTTGTTAGTGAGTGTGTCAAACTGTAAATGAGTTACCTATTTTGTACATTAGCGGGAAAACATTGAAAACTGATACATGTCCTTTGAGCGTTTTTAGAGACCTGAGTAACGTTTTGCGCATAAAAATCAGTGTATAACCATTGAAGTCATGCTCAAAAACAACACATTTGCCTTTGTCTTTATCTTCATCTTATCTCATCTTCTAAAATGATATTCTTTTCTCTTTTGGCTAAAAGCTGTTCCTGACTAAATCCCGGGAGATCACAGGTCAGGTCCTATCAGCTAAAGATGACTTGAGATTACAGATGCCCAAGTTACAAATGGGATTCTTTAGACTTACTTAAGCAAGGTTTTTATGTTCAGCACTTTTTATATAATGAGCATAAACACAAATATAAACTCTCTAGAGGCAATAAGTTGGATATCTTTTGTTCATAGTACCTAAAAACTTCACGTGCTGGAACATCAAAGCAGACATTTAAGAGGATTACTGATGTAGATCTATATTTGTTTCTACACTGTGCATCATTATTCCTGTGTTTCTGACTTTTGTAATTACATTTTTAATATACCTAAATCACAGCTAGACTATATAGTAGAATAAATAAATGGTTTTGGCCTTAGTTCATTCAGAAGTAATACCAAACCTCAAAATGTGATTGTTTTATTCACTTATTTTACTTTTTAAGTAAAGATGGAGTAATCTCCTTTTTTAAACCATCACACAGTGCCATCTCCCAACTGTCCCTTGATGAAATTGTAAGCCAGTGGGGATACAATAGAGACAGGTGCCTGCAGTTTCCATGTACATGGTAATACAATATGGTACAAACTAGACCACCGTCATCAACTGAAACTGAATTCTTTCTTTACATGTCTTCATTAGACAGTCTGAGGTATCTCAGCACACTGATGGGGATAAAATCAAATCAAGGATATCAAATGAAGCTGCTGCTTCTCTTTTCGTACCAATGTAAGTATACAGCGCAAGGCATACTAATGTTTTTCTAATGAGTGCATCTTCACTGAAACTCCTTTCAGTGAAATGAGGCTCATCAAAAAGTCAGGGTATCCGCACACACCAAGTCTTCGTGGAAAAAGGAAATTGGAAAAATGAGAATTTAGCAAAATATATAGAGGGAAAAATAATTTAGGGCTACATGCAAGGCAGATGATTGAGCTACTTGTGATGAGCATCGTTGCAGAACGAATGTCACAGTGACTTGGAAAAGGGAATGACCTTTCAGGAGTCAAGCCACACAAACAAAGTCCTAGAGCTGCAGCTTAACAGGAAAGATTCTTGGCACTTTACATAGCTTCTCTTTTCACAGAGCACAAAACAATGAAAGGAGACACTTACCATGCTTTTTTAAAATTATTATTATTGATGATTGAAGATAATTGCTGTCAACTGAAAGGAAAGGAAAAGATTTTAAAAATTATTGAAAGGAAGGCTTAGATTCACTGGATTTATTCAAAAACAGTGTAAATCCAGTGGAATTACTCAACAGTAACAAGTTTCTGTTCTTACCAACAGGTGTCTGTCTTCTTCTCCACACAGATGATCTGGAGTCAGGTAAGCTCTTTATTTTCTTCCCCCTAAAACTCCTCCTCACAAGGGAAAGCTGACAAGGTGCACATCCTCACCTGCAGGTAGTGTTGCCTTTCACTGACAGTCAAACTTGAGATAGTTAGCTCATGCTTCAAGTCACCTCTGTGTGACTTTCATAAAGCGGTAAAAGATTTCTACAAATTTTCACAGACAGTGGATGTTATTTCTTAGAATGTGTGATGCTGTCCAGTGGCTTTGGTCACATATTTAATTGATTTGAACTTTTTTAAAAAAATTTGCAAACGTGTTTAAGTTCCACCAGTCTAACTGAAACTGTTAGTAATACCTTTTATTATCATTCATTCTTTTCTCTTTTCTCATGTTTTTTTCAAGTTGTATTATTAGTCTTGTATATTTTTGTTTCCATGCTTTGCCATCTGCGAATTTGTTTGCACTCTAGAAATAAATTGTCTTTATTGTTTTAGTGACCCTATTAATGTTGATTATTTTGCTTTAAATTATCTTAAATTCAACCCTGACATTGTTCTGCCGCAATGGCAAAAAAAGTTCTGTTATACTGTAGCCTTAGGTCTGTAGTACTCTGTAGTTCTTTATACAAATGCTCCTTTGAATCTAAGAACAGCAAAACGAGTAAGGGCCCTGTTTAATTCCTTTTATGGCCAACTTCCTGGGGAGAATGTGCCAAGTGTAGTATGTAGGAGGGGGATGTTTGTAGGATGTAGTGATGTTAGGAAGTAGATTAAACTAAGATTCGGTTCATTTATTACTCTATTGTTATTTCCTGGAATCAGAGGCCATACTGTCTTTATAAACAGGAGCTGCGGCATTATTTTGTGTCAAAAAGTGGCGATCAGCAGCTGCTGCAGACTTGTTTTATTTAGATTTGAATTGACCAGTTAATCTCCTGTTTTGTTTTTTTGTTTTTTTAATAATTTGATTTGCTCAACTTTTTTTTTAATATCAGTTTTAGTCAAACTAAATATATTACACTGATCCACTTGAACTGATGAGCAGTTAAAAGGCTCTTTGTTTCTGCCCCACCACATAGCCATGTCTCACATATTGTACTTAGCATTACTTGGTTGCCTTCCACCCAGAAACCAGAATGGCATATGAGAAGAAAATGTCTTTGGGTGATTAATAGCATGTGCCCATAATTACTTCACTGTCTTGAATCAATGAATGAGAGAGGTAGTGTTCTGTTAAATAATAAATCAGTATTTTAACATGCAGTCTTAATTTAGTGCTGTATCTGCCTCTGTCTACATTTAGTTTTTTGTTTCATGCTCCACATTAACATGGTTTCAAGCATGGCTACTCAGAGGTTAATGTGCAAACAGGACACAAAGAGGAGATGCTTGATGGCTGATAGGAGGGAAGGGATCAGCAGAGCGAAGCACCACGGTGCAGCTCACATATCATTATAGTTGTCTCCCTCGCAGCAAACCTTAATTAAAGTGAGCACCCGTGAGAAGATGAGAGTGTGAATGCCATCTCTGAGGTGATCCGGTTACGGAAGCTCACAGTTTCATTTCACAGTCTCCCAGGCTGACAAGGAGCCAATTTCCTTGATTCCCAAATAAACAAGCGTATAGTAGCTAATAACAAACATATCAGATTGAATGGAGATATTTTTCAGGTAACTGAGATATCGTCTAGTCACCAGAGGCAGACCTACACAAACTGAATGGATTATGTACTTCTCTGAGTATTTAATATCTCACAATCTGATAAGCTACAAGTTTAAGATGTTATTTATGGTTCATATGACGTGTTTGGACAATTTGTGCAATTTTTACGAAAACAAGTTTCTCATTCCTTCTCTCATATGGTATGTACATGTAGCATGGCTGGTAAAAAGCTAAGGACACTCAATTATCAATTCATATTTTTAGCAAAATCGTCATACAGTGCACCAAACCTCATGCCTGAATTAACCTAAAACTTATTTTAGCTGATCATCTTTATCTCACAAATGAAATGTTTTGTTTTTTCTTATGTAACACTGGTGATAGTTTCAGATACATATCTATTTGTAATGGTTTTTATTATAAATTGTAAATAAAGTAAGTAAGTAAACAAAAGATGGACATAATTTTCAGGTCTGAAAAGTAAAGCCAGTGCAAAAGCTCTTTCAATCTGCACTCCATCAAATGGCAAGCAGGGAACTCCTGCCGTTTAAAAGAAATATGTCCTGTTCTATTAAGGTCTTTGGAAACTGGCCCGTGACTTTTTCTTGGTACTTTGTATGCCAGCACACACAATTGTACTTAATATAAAGTTATGAAATCAGGAAAATTTGACTCTCTATGCTCACTTTTGATAATCAGTCACCACAGTCAATGGCTCAGAAGCTAATAGACTCACACAGTTCATTTATGTATATAGTGTTGGTCAAGTTACTTGAAAATAGTAATTAGTTACTAATTACGTCTCCAAGAAAGTAACCCTGTTACTTTACTGAATACTTATTTTCAAAAGTAATTAGTTACTTTATTACAAAGTTACTTTTTAAAACCGATTTCTCTGTGAATTTCACATTCCCGTGGGAGCATGCTAGGTGCTTGATCAGATTTGAAGTTTAATTTTTTGCTGTAGAAATAAGTTTTTTCCCACGCAGAATGTAGAGCGGACGCTAATGTTTTTTGTCATGGAAAGAAGAGGGAGAGAGAGAGGAGAAGACGTTGGGCCACGGCCTGAACTTGAGGAGGGGCTCTTCTTAACCTTCAAGCTGGTACATATCCTCATGGATGTGTCTTGGGGAGATTAGGGGATGGAGTCAGAGATTCAAGCACATGACTCACCGTTGGAGACCAGCCTTTATCGCTGTCTCTTGAGTGGGGTGAAGGGATTAAAATAGGGTCCTATGTATTTGTGTAAACTATTGGACAGAATTGTGTGTTGGGGAGATTAGGGGATGGAGTCAGAGGTTCAAGCACATGACTCACCATTGGAGACCAGCCTTTACCGCTGTCTCTTGAGTCGGGTGACGGGACCGAAATAATACTAAAATAGGGCCCGATATATTTGAGTAAAATATTGGCCTGAATTGTCGAAGCTCTAACATCCCGACCCCGATTATTCTTATATATATATATTGTTCAGAACAACAAATTAAACTATCCTGATAATGGACAAACTAATATACTGCCTAGGAGAACGGCACATACATCAGGTTAATGTCCTCATTCCCACAAAAACTTCTTTCCACCTCGTTACCACAGGAGCTCTTCTTGACCTTAAAGCTGGTACATATCCTCATGGATGTGTGTTGGGAGATTAGGGGATGGAGTCAGAAATTCAACCACATGACTCACCATTGGAGACCAGCCTTTACCGCTGTCTCTTGAGTGTGGTGAAGGGACCAAAATAATACTAAAATAGAGCCCGACATATTTGAGTAAAATATTGGCCTCAATTGTCTAATCTCTAACATCCCAACCCTGATTATTCATATATATATATATATATATATATATATTTATTTATTGTTCAGAACAACAAACTAAACTATCCAGATAATGGACAAACTAATATACTGACTAGGAGAATGGCACATACAACAGGTTAATGTCCTCATTCCCACAGAAACTCTTTTCCACCTCGTTACAGCAGTAGCTCTTCTTGACCTTAAAGCTGGTATATATCCTCATGGATATTTGTTGTGAGGTTAGGGGATGGAGTCAGAGGTTCAAGCACATGACTTACCGTTGGACACCAGCCTTGACCGCTGTCTCTTGAGTGGTGTGAAGGTACCAAAATAATACTAAAATAGGGCCCGATATATTTGTGTAAAATAGTGGTCTGAATTGTGTGTTGGAGGGATTAGGGGATGGAGTCAGAGATTCAAGCACATGACTCACCGTTGGAGACCAGCCTTTACTGCTGTCTCTTGAGTGGGGTGAAGGGACTAAAATAGGGCCCGATTGTCATGGTCTGCTTGCTGGCAGGCGGAATGGTGGACCCAAATGCAGGACTCAGAGATGATGTGGATGAACTAAACTGACTTTATTTGTTGTCTCTCCAAACAACAACACACACACGAACAAAAGACCGGTAGGCAGGCTGGCAGACGGAACACGCAGAAGGGATGAGAACACATGAGGGTACGACGCCACAACGAACCAAGAAACACACAGGGTTTAAATACATAACAGATAACGAGGGGACCGGACACAGGAGGGAGACACAGCTGAACCAAATTAACCAAACAACACACGAAGACAAAACTGAAAACATTCACCAGAAACACAGACCTTCAACATAAAACAGGAAGTGATGAACAAGCAGCCTGACCTAGGAAGAATCAATAATAAATCATAACAAAATAAATCCAAACCACTGGGTCACTGACCCAGGACCGTGACAGTACTCCCCCTCTAAGGGCTGGCTCCCGACAGCCCCAGACACCACCCCAAAAA
>VVHJ01018119.1:2897-28349 GCA_015107715.1 Tylochromis polylepis
GCTGGGACGGCAGAGGGGGTCTATTGTCACCGGCCGGCATGCCTCAGAGTTGCAATGACATTGGACTCGGGCTGCACGCAGACCCTGGTCCACCAAACCCTGGTTCATCCAGGTGCATTCTTCTAGGCAGAGTGGGTGGAGGTTAGGTGTGTATATGGGGATGTTCACAAATATCCCCTAGTGCCGGTGGAAATTAAGCATGGGAGAAAAATGCATAAACTGAAGGCCACGGTTAGCCCGGGGTTGACGCACCCCTTAATTTTGGGAATGGATTGGCCTGGGTTCAGTAGGTTAATGGGGCAGTGTGTGGGGGTGTGTTCATGATTGTAGGGACATGCAGAGTTTGTGCTGCACTCAGCGTTGATGCAGGGTCATCCGAAACTGACTCTGTGGAGAATGGAACGGTGAGGCCTTCACTGGAGTCAGTCAGGCCCGGTAACTCGCTCCACAGAGGATTCTCCACTAGAACAGACTCGTGATGACACGCGACGCTCAGTCTTTGACCAAGTTATTGAAGTAGATGGTCAAACGGTGTGCCCTGACGCAGCGCAGACATTCCCGCATTTTGTATTGATTAGGGACAGTTTGTACAGAGTGAGTCGCGACACTCACAAGCACGAAAAACACACCCAGTTGTTGGTGCGGATGAAGTACAATAAAACTCTGGAACGAATAATGGCCCAATGGCGGATGTGCGCCAACGGTGTGTGGCCCAGAGTGTCAGCTGGTTAACCAGCCGGCCATTCCAAAAGCGCCTTTGCGCACACTACCATTAATAGATCAGTCTTTTGAGCACAAAAGCATGGACCTCATTGGGCCATTTCACTGGAGTGCACGGGGATTCACGGGGATCAGGCAATTTTCACCAGGAGACAAAGTGCTCTCCATTCTTCTAGCTCAAAGTTACTCGCCAAGTGGTAAGGACCCTTTGTGGTCCCATGGCAAGCAGGTGACGTGGACTATGAAGTGGTACGGTTGGACAGGGGAGGAGCCACACAGATATATCACCTCGACCTCCTCAACGCATGGAGAGAGGCTGAAACTGCTTCTGTGCTGAGCCTGGTTAAGGAAAGAGATGAGCTGGGGCCAGAGGTGCCAAATTACACCATCCCCACCTCCCTCCATTGTGATGAGCATCTCACACAGGCCCAGAGAGTGGATGTTGCTGCATTGCAACAACATTATGCAGTTGTGTTCTCCCCCCTTCCCTGTCGTACAACTCTTATAGAGCACCATTTTGAAATGCGCCCTGGCATGACTGTGCAATCACGGTCCTATCGGTTACCTGAACATAAGAGGCAAACTGTTCAGAGGGAATTGGCTGAAATGCTAAAGCTGGAGTAATAGAAGAGTCACGCAGTGCATGGTGTAGCCCCATAGTTCTGGTGGCGAAGAAAGATGTGTCGACTACTGCAAGGTGAATGACGTGTCACAGTTGGACGCATACAATGCCCACGGCGACGAGCTCCTGTGCTGCCTAAGAGCACAAAGAACACAGCATAAAGCTGAGTTGTGCCGGTCCTCCATGTTTTTTAATAATAATTTATTAATTACGTTTTTTTTTTTTTCTTTCCATGGTCATCTCGCCAAGCCATCCAAATTAATTTGACGCCTGTACTTTTAGTGTTTTTACATGTAGCCGATTAAGTGGCAAGACTTGCTGCTAAAAAAATATTCCAGTGTAGGTCAAATCTTGTAGCAATTCATATGCACTGTATCTACTGTGTTTTGACATCAGCGCAGCTACTCATCCAAAGCAAATGCATCTTGTCAGTAATAACAATTAAGTGCAAGAGAGATTTGTGTGAAACTGAGTTGACTTTCTCTGTACATGAAACTGAAAATAACCAAACAAGGATGTAACTTTTGTATAGTGAACATACATGGTCATGTTTTACCACAGTACATTTCACCTAAAGACTTAAAGTATCTAGTCGTAGGTTTTTTTTTCTCATTTCAGTGACTTGTCTTGGATGTTGTCTTACTGTTGATCCTAAAACTGTAATCTCTGATGGATTGCTTTGGGATTTGTGGAAAGACTCAAGATCCCCAGAGCAAACACCCTGATTATTTTAAATATTCTTTCTTAAACGTGTATTTGTACTCCATCTTTGATAAAATACTGCCAAAGTCAACGATATGCCTTAAAGCCTCACCTGTATTTGGATTTAGTGCTAATTAATGTTAGCATGCTACCACCTGCTAAAAACTGCCGTGCTAGCAATGTAATTGTGTTTGTTAGCATTTAACTTGAAACACTTATACACTTAAATACAGCCTGAGAAAGGCACTCATCGTCACTTCAACTTATATGGTATAACTTACAAATACAACAAAATTGTGACATAGAAAAATGTACCTTATGGTAAACTCAGCATCACTACTGCAGATGGGTAAAAGAAATTGTCTGACAACATAGAGCTGGGTTATTTCACTCCAGACTAGCAAGTATTATTGAATGGATACTGTCATATTTTTACTGTGTTCTGCTATGCTAGAAGGGTTCCCTATGTGAACTGAGGGAAGCACAAGAAATATTGCAGCATAAGGAAAACTGCAAACATTAATATTTAATGTAGGCCAATACAAGATCCCTCAGTAAGGTAAAGGAGGTAGACTAAAGGAGCACAGGATAAGTCTTATCTTATATGTTATCAGTGTTTGTCTTATATAGGTATTTTTGTAAGTGCTCACAAAGAATACAACATAGACATTCATGGAAAAAAAGAGGCCACAATGGACTGCAAGTCACTGAGTGAAATAAGTATTTGATCCCCAAACAAAACAACACTTAGTATTCATGGAGAAACCTTTGTCACGGGGTAGGACCTTTCTTGAAGTTGGTCACCAGGTTTGCACTCATCCCAGGAGGAAATGTTCCACTGCTCTTGACAGAAACTCTCTAAATCCTAAATCCGGTGTTCTGGCTGAGAGAAAGAGGAATCCTCAATTTTTATGGAACATGGCCGAATCCATTGGCCCCTCAGTAGCCAAATAGCCCCAAAGTAATGTTTCCCCCTTCGTTATTGATTGTGGGGATGATGTTATTTGTGTCATGTGAGGCTGTGGCAGGCAGGAAGTGGACCCAAATGCAGGACTCAAACACAAAAGGTGAACTTAAGGTGGCAGCTTTATAACCTAGGAGAATTGTCCAAAAACATAAACTCACAAAAAAACTAACTAAAACCCTGAACATGAAAACTAGGAACGTGGAACTAAAACTGAAACCAGAAACATGGGGAAACTAACCCACATGAGGAGGCACGACGCGACAAAGGAAAACACGGGGCTTAAATATACAATGGAGTAATGAGGGAATGGGAAACAGGAGGGAAACACAGCTGGGACTAATAAGACATAATGCCACAAGGGGAAGCAAAACTAGATACACTGACATGGGACTGTCAAAGTAAAACAGGAAATAACACAAACATTGAACCAGGAACACAAGTCACAACACAAAGAACACAAAAAACAAAACCATGAAAAAGCCCACAAAAGCCCAGAACATAGAATAAACAAACCCTAAACACGGAGTCACCCGACTCCGGACCGTGACAATCAGCATTTCTCTTCCTCCAAACACGGGGGGGGGTCGAGTTAATGCCAAAGAGCTCAATTGTGGTTTCCTCTGGGTTGTAGGCGATCAGATGCTTATTTTACTCAATGAAATGCAAATCCATGGATAATGTTTTTTTTTTTTTTTTAATTTATTTATTTATCTATTTACTTTTATTTCTGGTGGATATTCTCTCTCTCTGTGTCTGTTTTGGTGTCAGTTATTTTATGGTCATTTTTCAGCTACCAAGCATCACTGTTATGTATAGAAGAATTTAAAACACATTTTTACTGACAAATGGCTTTTTATTTAAAGAGCAGTACTGGTAAGACAACAGCACATCGAGAAAGCTCTAAACAAAAGTTAGCTGACAACTGGAAAACAAACTCTCTGTAACTCTTGTTTCTTTTCTTTCACACAGCTGGAGGT
The DNA here is from genome assembly GCA_015107715.1 of Tylochromis polylepis. Classification (NCBI taxonomy): domain Eukaryota; kingdom Metazoa; phylum Chordata; class Actinopteri; order Cichliformes; family Cichlidae; genus Tylochromis; species Tylochromis polylepis. Next base: position 6,886 of record VVHJ01018119.1, read on the forward strand.
ATCAACCACAGACTACAGTGGAAATCTTATCGAGGGACCAGAAGCAGTCAAGATTTTTGTTATTGACCAAAATGACAACCGGCCCATCTTCAAAGAGCCACGGTACACAGGAGAGGTGCTAGAGGGATCCCCTACAGGTAGGTGACACCGTTATATTGACGGACTCTGGGCAGAACTGGGGTCTCATTGGGTTTAAGTAGACAATAATATTACACATACTGTGGTTGTGGCGCTTGAGATGTCCTGTGATCTAAAGCAAGAAAAGGTTGTGTTGGTGATATTTATACTTCTGTCCTGAGCTGTGTGGTTTACATGCGTAGTGGCGGAGTCAGTGTCACGTAAATATTATTAGTGAAAGCAGTGAACTTCTTCATGTGGTTTCACATGACCACTTCTGTGCTATTGTTTGTATGAATTCGAGAATTGGTATTGAATTGTTTTGATATTTATACACATTGTTAATACAGATATGATAACAGATGGGTTTTTTTTTTTACAGCATTTACATCGTTTGGCAACACTTTTTGACTAACGGTATTCCTTAGAAACAGAGACAGACAAATAAAAGCCATTTAAGTAATCCTCAAAAGAAATCTTGTTGGTTGTGTAGGCACTCTGCATTGTGTTATTATTATTAATATTATTATTATTATTATGATGTCCAGAAATACTGTGAGTGCTATACATAAATGGACAGCAAATTCAAATATTGTGACTTCATTCTCTGTTTTACCAGGATTGTCCTTATGCGTATACATAAGAGAAACAAGAGTTTATAGGACATTGAGATAATTATTCAGGACATTTGTTAAATTATTTTTATTATATTTTTAAATGTAGTTACTTGAAATGGGATCTTGTCACATATGTTATAGACTTTGCGGCTCTAAGCTCTTGCAGTAAATTCTCTTCCCATCTCTACTGCGAACATCTCATGGTCAAGTGTTTCAAAATAAATCATTCTGAGGCATGGCTGGCAGAGCCTTTATGAAAACTCTTCACCTTTAGCTTCTAGTGTAAATGTTGATATTCTCTTAGATGTATTTGTCACTTTGTCACCATAGCTTCCTTTTTCGTTCTCTGAGCTGCTGTCACTGCTATAACTGTTGTTTTTTTAATGTGACAGCTTTGCGCTTACTGGCCCAGAATATAAATAAATGCAGCTCAAATGTACACTATTTCTAATTCAGAAAAGTCCTATTTTGCTCACCTTCTGCCACCTGTATAGAAATACAGGATGTGTACGCATGTCTTTAAAGCCGAAACTTCAGATTCAAAAATATTGTTTTTTTTGTTTTTTCACTGGTTATGTATAACATGATTCATAGGCAATAATTTGCGGAGCTGGTAACATTTTGCACAAAATGTCTTTTAGTGCATACTGCCAAGTTTTGTTTGGGCGTAAAATGGTTTATTGTAGTGAACACATTTCAGTTTATGTCACATAAAAGCAGGTTGCTTAAATGGTGATTTTCTGACAGAGCGGTTTCAAACTTTCACAAATGGATGCACTGCTTTCTGAAGAAAAACAGGGGTGACTGTTGTGTCTTTTACTTTTGTCAGCTCATACCAGCAAAGTGTTTTCTTCCAAGTCATATTGTGTTTTCAGCTGCCATAGCTGCACTATGCATGGTGCTGGTGATGAAATTAACAAAAATCCCAGCTTGTGTGCCACCAGTTCGAGCCTCCTTTGTCCTTAGGGCAGATACATACCTACAGACCCTCTTGGAGAAATACAGTCGATATAAAATATGAAGTTATATGATTAGAAGCACAAAGGACAAATGGTAAAATAAATACATATACACGTACGTGATGTTTCTCACTATGTTTGTTCTGACACTGTGAACACAAAAAGCCGACTTCTAAACACCTTAATCACCAGCAGAGCTTCCCAGACGAGATGGATGAGTCACCAGGCACAGGAGAGACACGCAAACAGACACACACGCACAGACAGCTTCCCATAGAGACGTTTTGAGCTGTTGACAACTTCATGCTGACTTGTGTTATGAATTGCTAATACAGACACTGCTTATGCAATGGTATACATTTGGTAAGCAACAGCATGTCATTACAGGATAGACAGAACGAGATAATAGGCCGACAAACTTGCACAGTTAAATCCTGTTAGAATAGTACCGTCAAAACGAAAGCGCATTTTGATGTCAGAGATCGTGTCAAAAGTGTCACTGTTGAGCTGTGATGTCAAGAAAATACCAGATAATTGGATGGGTTTTTCTGTTTTTGTTTCGGTGTCTTATTTTGTTAAATGCGTGGCGTTCACAGTGTGGTTTCTAATGTTGAGAATGTCTTGGAGCTTTTTCTGCTGCTTGTGGATTTTTTCAGTAATTACAGTGATGCACGTGTCTGTGTGTGATGGTTACATGTCACCGTATGTTTCTCTGCCCACACTGTACAAATACAGGGTGTGTCAAACAGAATAATCAGATTCCAGAGTGCATTAATTCTGCAGCTGTTCGTCACTAATGATTAATACACAAAAAATACAGACTTTTGAAAATGGGCTCTTTTTGATACGCCCTGTACTGTGTATGCCTGAGCCAGTAGCAGCACCAGTAGCCTATGGGAATTAAATAGGAAATATGACAAGCAGGGAAATCTTAATTGGTTTTCCCCACTGGGTGCAAGAGTTAATATAACCCTAGAACCATCACGTTGTACTAGCTTTTAGAGACGAGTTGGTTTAGTAGACAGGTTTACTTTGACTTTTCTGTCTCAGTGCCAGGAAATATCATTTAAAAAATGTTTTCAGATTACTGGGTCGGCTCTGACATCATCTGTTAGAAACCATCTTGCAGCTCCGCTTGATCAAATTTAAAATGCAATTAAATTATTTTGTATTCTTAAAGGAAAAAAGTGCCCGTCTGAATAAACCAAAGTAGATAAACTGATTCTATTTCCAGTGTGGTGTGATCTGACAGCTCCTTTGTGCTGTAGTTGCCATGGATGCCAGGCTTAATTGAGCTCAGTGATAAGACGAAGGATGCGGTTCTGAAAACCGTACGGGTTTTTTTGGGTTTTTTTTAAACATATGCCTGCAAATCTGTCTACTGAGCAGTCTACTTATTCAACATGTCAGCTCAGCCTTATTGATGTGTTTATGATAAATCAGTCATTCAAATCATAAATTCAACCGGTTGATCCCTTTATATTTGGTGGTCATTAAATGTAGCTTGTGAGAAGATTGAAGCGACACAAAAGAATACGTGTTAATGATTATTGCTGTACTTTAAGTGCACAAAGGTGCACACGTTTCTCTCTGGCTTTTTCTTTCTTTCTAGTCATTTTAGTGGAAAAGTGGTAGTGCACCATAAAAAGAGGGCAGCGGACCACCATTAAAAATGGCTTTTTCTTATCGGACAAAGAAGAAAATGCCACGAGAATAGTGAGCATTATGTCCAATAGTGAAGTTACTAGACATACAAATCAAACAATAAACAATACAATGAAGGACGTTAATGAGCTCTGTAAAGTTGAAGGGGGTCGTAGAGTTCGGCGATATTTGTCTGCGGTTTCATCTCATAAAAATTTAATTCCCATACACAGTGCCATGAAAAAGTTCCAGATTTCTTAGTTTTTTTACATATTAAATATATAATTATATGTTTTAGATCATAAAACAGATTTTCATATTAGACAAAGACAAATTAAGCACAAAATATAGTTTTAAGTGAGTTCATTTATAAAAGGGAAAAAGCCATTCGAACGTGTCTGGCTCAGTGTAAAAAAGGACCTAGCCCCCTTGTTAAATCATGGATTAGCTGTCATTAATTACAAGTTTTTTTTAAGATGAGTACAATTTCACTAACCACACCATGGCTTCATTACTGCTAAATAAAGAAATCACTCATACAGAACCTGTGTGACATAAGGCTAATATATCTAAAAAAAAACACATAGTTGTTGGACAAACAAGGTGATTGCTAAAGCGCTATTAGCTCTCAGCAAGTTGTGGAGTGTCCTTAAAAAATAAGAATACTAATAAGTGGAGAGCAAAAGAAGAAGTGGCAGGCTTAAAAACGATCTACTGTACAGGAGATGAATCGTATCTGAACGTCACATCTTTAACAACAACCTAACACAGGACCTGAGAGATACATCTGGCTCGTTTGAGCCATCTACAGTTGGCTAAAGCCTCGTCAGAAATGGTTCCTGTCATGGTACTGGGTCTGCGACCCAGTGGTTTGTGCGTTTTAGTTTTATTCTTCGATTATTGTTATTTTCTTAGTGTTTCCTGTTTTATTTTGAAGTGTCAGGTGTCTCCATGTTCAGGGTGTTTTATTTTACTTCCTCTGTGGTGTCATTATGTTCATTCATGTCAGCTGTTTCCTCTTCTCCGATCACCTCCTGTGTGTGTATTTAAGTCCTCTGTCTTCCTTTGTTCATTGTCAGGTCGTCTGTTTATCCCACGCCACAGTCTTCATAGTTTTCACAGTCTTGCCATAGTTGTGTCACAGTTTACTTGGTTTCCAGTTTTCCCAGTCTTAGGTTTTAGTTTAGCCCTGGTCCCTGTTCGTGTCTTTTGCACTTTTTGTCACCAGCCCAAATAAAGGCTCGTTTTTGGTTCGAGTGGAGTTCCGTCTCCTGAGCGTCTGCTCTTGGGTCCATTAACAAACACATCGGCATACCCCGCCACGACGGTTCCAGTGGTTGGGCTGCTTTCAAGAAGACGATCTTAAGGATGGGAAGAAGGAAGAGAAGACTGAAGATTGCCAAACTACATAAGAACTAGACTGAAAATCAGTGGCAACAGGTGTTTTTAGTTCTAATCAGCATTAGTATGTACACCGAGTGTCCAACTGTAAAACACAGTGGAGGCTCTGTCATTGTTTAGACTGTATTTTAGCCAGTGGGTCTAAATATCATATTTTGATCATGTAACACCATCTGGAAACAATCTGATTGGAAAAAGCTTGATTTTCCAGCATAGCAAAGATTCCAAACACACTGCCAATGCAGTAAAGGCACACCTGGACAGAAAAAACACACAGTGGAACACTAAGAGTATTGCTCTGCCTCGAGCTCGGACATTAACGTAGGATCATCTTGACGGAGAATGGAACAAAGGGCCTCCAGTAAGGTGCTTTGGAACATCCTTCAAGAAACCTGAACAAATATTCCTGAAGACTACTTAAATAAATTACAAGGAAGCCTGCCTGAGAGAGCAGTGTTCAAGAAAAAGGTGATCATACCAAATATTGACCCTTTTTTTTGTTTCAGTGACAACATTTGCTTTCTTTCCTACATTACAAAAAAAACGAATGAATGAGTGAATAATGAAAGCTATATTTGTTTTCTGTTGCCGTGTATGCATGTGTTGTGTGTATGGCATGAGTTTATGTGAATAAGAGTGCATGTGCGCCTACACGGTGTGTGTGCTACAGAGTAGTGGCTGGGCAGCAGGGGAAGCTGTAGGGGAGAATGTCACAGTGCTCTGACATTTCTGTGCAAACCGATAACAAAGACAGCCAATGCCTGGGTCTGCTGGCAAGCCCTCTCCTAACTCTGTGTTTACTCCTCCACTCACCATTTTTTGTTTTTATTCCACATTATCCCTTTCATTTTCTCTTCCATGCTTGGCTACATTCTCTTGAACTGTGCGCACAGTAACATACTTAAACAGTTTTGCTGTGTCTCCATGCTCTCATACTTTGCTTTTCAAATCTGTTTAAATTAGCTTACTTTCTTTCTTCTTTTTGAGGTTTTCTGATTTTGGTTTATGTATTTTGATTTACTTTTTCATTTCATTCTTGTTAACCCTGATTCCCCCATCTGAATATCTGAACTGGTGTAGAAAAAAAAATGTATATATATATATATATATATATATATATATATATATATATATATATATATATGTCATGCCAAGTGGTTGCCACTCCAACACTCTTGCTCCTGGCCAGCTAGACCTGACGTTCTGCAGTTCTTCTCCCTTGAATTTTCTAATGAATGCAAACCTGTCCCCAAAACAACAATTACTTGGAAATTAAAGCCTTAGAAGTTTCCAAAACAGCTGGGCACTGTTCATTTTAAAGAACGTCACCCTCACAGGAGTAGTAGCACATCCATACATGATTATTTTCTGTGGCAAATTAATATGCAGATTTTACCCAAGTTAGCTCTAACAGCATCAAGGCTGTGAATGAGGGACTTAATAATTGCACGTTAATGGTGTTATTTGTTGCTGGGAGTTTCACACCAACGCTAAATTTATACTTCACCATATCAAAATCATATGCAAGCTTCCACTGTGGATGCTTGCCAGAACAGACATTTTTGAGTTAGGTTAGGTATGTAGGTTGTGTAATCCCTTACATTCAAACAAAGCAACAAATTTCACCACTAAATATGGTGAAATGTTCATATCCTTGAACATCAAAGGCGTCACGTCTGTCGGGGCAGACGGCGTGGCGTGAGGAGATAGTGGACCCAAGTGCAGGCACACAGGCGAGGACGTATAATAACGAAAGGTGGACCTTTATTGTGACGGAGGTGAGTACAAACAAACGGCAAGGGCAACGAGAGAGGAACTAACAAAACCTATACTGGGTGAAGCTAAACTAACGAACATGGAAAACATTACAAAAACCTTACGACATGGAACATCAAGGAGGACACACCCTAACCATTTGTGGCAACCATCAGTAGGGATGGGAATTGATAAGAATATATCGATATCACTTATTGATCCGATTCCTTTTCGATTCTCACATCGATTGTCATTGGCTCCACTTTGAGAGTCACCACCGTCTCTGAGCAGCACATCAAAGACATCACATTCATGCAGATTAATTACATGCTGAGCGATCAAATGTTTGTGCATGTTGGAGGTGTTTCCCCTCTTTGTTGTAATGCAGTACGTTACTTAATTACATCCAGGAAAAAGACAATCGTTATACTACTCGTTACGTTACTTTCATGTTACTCTGTAAAGTGATCTAAAACACACATAATTACCAATTAACAGTATAACATGAAGCCCTAACTCGACAGCAAGGGCCGTGAGCTGCCATCAGCTTTCGACTTTGTCGAATTCACTCGCTTGCTCTTTGTCAACCGATCCTTTGTCCTCCAGTTTTAACCAGCAGCGTTTATTAAAGCGCACCGCAAATGTTAAGGTGGTGTTACATCATCTACAGGCGACAGTCCCACACAACACAAGTCCATATGCTAATGGGGACACGGGTGATCTCTCTCTTAGTAGTTAGGTATGAACGCAATGCCGAAAACACAGAGCAAAGATAAAAGCCAGCCAAAAGAGACTTTACAGTGGTTGTGCTTTAGAAACATGAGCAGGTAGAAACGGAGGCTTCAGCCTGACTGCTCATCAGTTTGTTACCTGCTGAAGTTCAGCAGCGGCTCACTTTATCACGGCGCTGGGCTGGGGTCAGCATTCACTCAGCTTTAACGTCACTCTGGGTTCTTGGCTAGCTTAGCGTTAGCATGTTGTCTGTGCAGGTGCTTGCCAAGAGCCGAAGTTGTGTTAAAAGTGTAATGCGGTTGTTTCTGTTCTGGAGCGGTCTTCACCGTTATTGATAATTTCTGCACTATATACAGAATAGATATTTATTTAGGATGTAAATAAATTACTCTAATGGCTTGAGTAAGATAAATGATCAGACTGCGGGTAAATAGAAATTGACAGCCAAGGTGTGAACCCAGTAGGATACAATGTATGTTACAACTGGGATCTTAAATTACTGTCCAAAGAAATCAATACATGTACAGGAACCCTTAAATGTCTCTTTTGAAATTACAGGTTAAACACATGCTTTTGTTTTGGTGATTTTCACAGGACGCCACAACATTATGGTATTCTATGTAAACGTCAAACCCAAGGTTTAAAGGTTAGGGTTTGTTTCTCTTTTTTATAATAATAATAATAATAACAGAGATTTTGCAAATTCCATAAAAGTTTAAACTGTAAAACTTCATGAAATATACTCATTTTGAAATTTGATGCAGCAACATGTGTCAAAAAAAGTTAGAACAGGGGCAAAGAGAGGCTGAAAATGTAAGCGGCCGTGAAAAGAAACAGCTAAGTGAAAAGAACCTTTTGCAACTAATTGGGTTAGTTAGCAACAGGTCAGTAACATGATTGGGTATTAAAAAAAAACATCTTAGAGAGAGAGTTTCGCAGAGGTCAAGATGGGCAGAGCTTCACCTACAAAAAAGTGTGCAACAATTTCAGAATAATGTTCCTCGGTGTAAAATTGGAAAGACTTTGAATGTCTCATCATCCACAGTACATAACATCATCTGTGGAAATCGCTGTGTAATTATGATCTTATGGCATACAATATTTACAGCAGGGGTGTCCAACTCCAGGCCTCGAGGGCCAGTGTCCTGCAGGTTTTAGATGTGTCCTTGATCCAACACAGCTGATTTAAATGGCTAAACAACCTCCTCAACATGTCTTGAAGTTCTCCAGAGGCCTGGTGATGAACTAATCATTTGATTCAGGTGTGCTGACCCAGGGTGAGATCTAAAACCTGCAGGCCCCGAGGCCTGGAGTTGGAGACCCCTAATTTACAGCGTCTCAACTTTGTTGGATTCAGGGAGGTAATAATAATGATGATAATGAGTGGCCTGGATTTAGTTAAGTCAATTTAGCATTTTAGCAAATGGCTCAAACAAAGGAAAGAGGACATACTCAAAAATTCAAGGCATAAAATCAACAGGAAATGTGTACAAAATCTGCAGTAAATGGGCACATACAAAATAAAAGAAGCATTTCATGAGCAGGAGAGGCTATAAATGACTAATATAGTTGCCTTATATCAAAAGAAACCTCTGCAGGTAAACTAGCCTGACCAGTAAAAAACTATGTTTACTGTCATGTGTGTCTGTCTCAGAGTGCACTCATCCAATCGCTTTAGGGGTCACTTGAGAATTGCTGGCATCAACGAAATAAACGATGAAGCTATGCCTATTGTTAGTGGATTCACGGACAGAAAATATAGTCAGATTTGAATTTCAGGCATGGAATTTAATGCTGCTGGAAAATTGCTGTGATGTTCTTTTGGTAATTTGTGTTTATCTTTGGTCTGCCAACATCATGCAGACAAGCTATATCTAGCATCTAGGTGATACATCTTGTGTAATTGGACATGATGGGGTATAAATGGAGATATTACTCATAGCTGAATCTCTGTGTTCCAGACTAATTTGTGTTTATATCAGAAGTAATTAAGGCCTGAGCTCCTGCTGTGAAGGGAGTGGGGGCTGATTCTGGTCTGGTGTTCTGCTGCGCTCTCATCCCTTGCGCACAAAGAGACACACAGATGCAGTATAGCTATAGCCAAAGGATGAGCAACATAGACTGAATCTCCTGTCACTTCATATGTAATTGCATGTGACTATGTAGTAAATCTACAAATCCATCAGATCTTTGTCACAGCAGACATTTTGACTTTAGATTAGATTAAAAAAACATACAGTACACAAGCGGAACGGATAACATTACTGATGGCTCTGTTCCATTTAGGTGTCCCATCTTCCCCTGTTCTGATATTATTCCTTCTGGCTCACTGCCATGGCTTACAGGGATACTTAAATGGAACAGAGCCATCATTATTATAATATTAGTTACACATGTGCTTTTCCACCTTGGACAAGTTAAAATATTGCCTGTGTAAAGGGCTTTGGTATAAACTGTTTATATTATATTACCATATAATATGGGACTGCCCATATTTAGCTGCTCTGGTAAATTAAATACCTTTTATATCAAGGGAGTAAAACTGACACACTCATGGAAAAGTAAGTACATATAAAAATGTGTGACTAGCACACCTCATCCCTCTCTCCAGCGCACTATCACTCCACAGACGCTTACTCAGTTCACCCCAGGGATCCTTTTATTATGAACCTATGATGCAGAGCACAGTCTAGGTGCACAGGATGCGGTGACTGTGTTTGTTGTCTCTCGCGGCTGTAGTAGACGCCTGTCAGCACGGCACTGCTGGAAACAGAGATCAGAAAAATACATCATCAGTGGGTGTCTGAAGGGATGACATTGATCACGGTAGGCGAAATCAGCACCCGTGTTTTAATAAATTCACAATAATTACAGACTGAAGGCGTAGACCAGTCTCTATACAGAAAAAAACTAAATTAATAATATAGAGCGTGTTTCCTGTGATCAATACTGTGTTGGATTTTTATCTTTTGAAATTATACAGCAGCTTTGACTATATCAGCTCTGTGACGCTGCACTTGAGCACGATAATGCTTTGAATGAAACAATAAAATCAGCAAGAATGCTGCTCGTGATCATCTTTACTGTGTTTATCATTTGATTTAGAATGCTAGCATTTTAACATGAATTACTTTTAAACACAAACCACGGCTTTGGAATGAAATGCCTTTTGCAAGTCTTTCATCAGAAAGTAGTAGATGGATGAAACAATAATTTGATGTGGGGCTTCAAAAAAAATTGCAATAAATCTAATAGTCATGGATATTTGGGTGCGTGTGGCTCAGTAGGTCAAGCAGGTCGACTACTAATTGTAAAGTTGGTGATTAATGACACAGGATAAAGTGCTGAATCGCTGAATGTGGCTTGTAGTCGACTAGGAGTAAAAATGTTATAATTTGCTGTAGTCTGCAGATGATAACAGTAACGTAATTCTTTGTGATTCTTCGGTCGCAGCAGATGGCCGCCCCTCCCTGAGCCTGGTTCTACCGGAGGTTTCTTCCTGTTAAAAGGGAGTTTTTCCTTCCCACTGTCGCCAAAGTGCTTGCTCATAGGGGGTCATATGATTGTTGGGTTTTCCCTCTGTATGTATTATTGTAGGATCTACCTTACAATATAAAGCGCCTTGAGGCGACTGTTGTTGTGATTTGGCGCTGTATGAATAAAACTGAACTGAATTGGCTATTTAACGATCAAGTTTGTTAAAGTGGGTATACTATGATTAGTCCCTCCCAGAATTATTTACCTGTTCCATACGGACATTGCTGTATTCAGTACACGATGAAGGTCAGATAGTTCTTTATCACCTAAGCGAGATGGTGTGCGGGAGTTTCATTTAATTGTTTCTTTAATTGGCTTTCATAACACGAAATCAAAATACGCAAAACCAGTGCGGTTGGACTCCCCAGTCAACGCTGTTATTATTTTTGTTCTTAGCAGCAGGAGTACAACCCTGCACGTCTGACAAGGTCTCCTTTTCAACTGTGACAATTTTGAAGTGTAACAAACTGTGCTAACTCCTTTCCTTGCCTTCGCGTCTCCAGTAGCTCATTTGACGTCTCATCTGTCTGCATCATTCCCCCATCTCCTTTGCGCGTCCTCCTCTTTATGTCTACTCTCTCCTAGCATCTACTTTTTTATGTGAACACTAAATCAGAAACATGTGTTATCTAACAGTTTATTTTATAAGTCTAGGCTTAACCAATTTTTTAAACAACCAATTAGTTAAACACAGAGTTGCATCCCACGGTGACTAATATGTGAGAGACCTCTAGGTGTGCCTTCAAGCTAATCTTATTTATGATTTATTAAGCTTTAATTATATCTAAAGGTGAGCCACCGGGCGAGGCTGAGTAGCTAGATAAAGAGCCTACTTCTTCCTCAACCTGAGCTTCTGGGTGAGACAGTGGCACTCATGATCTGACTCGTCTGCTGCTACAGCAAAAGGAGATAACGTTCTCTTTTCCTCACCTAGACTTGCTTTTGTTCCTCTTTTAATAACTTTCTTATATATACATCCTTGACTGAAGTCTTACCTGGTGTGCTCTCTTTCAAAAACATAGTTCTTGTAATAAGATTTTGAAATAAATGAAACAAAAATGATCACAGGTTGATAAAATGAAATCAACTCATATTCATTCTGAGGCCTACCTACATACTGCGCAGTGTTTTAAAGTAATAAATACAAAGATAAAAACAAACCATGAACAAATTTGCAACCGTTGCGAGATAGCAACATCAAACTCTTGTTGCATCAGGAAAAAACACTCTGTATCGTGACCTTATCTGCGTTGTGTTGAATCCTTATCTGGAATCACACCGCCACTCGTCTTTAACTTTACCCTGCGCAGAGCGCCGTCCGATGCCCAGTCATTAAAACTATCGCTGTCCTCTGCTTCTGTCCGGCTGTTGGTCCCTTCTTGTCTGCTGGGTTTGCTCAAACTCAGTGGGCAGTGACCTCATGCTGCCAACATACCTAAGAAAAACTTCAGCAAAATACAAAAATAAATAAATAAATAAATAAATAAAGGAAATCAATAGCTAGTGAGTGGATGTACCTTTGCTAAGTTTGAGGAAACCTAGTAGAGTAGCTGAGTTAGAAGGTTAGTCGGTGCCAGCAGGAGCTGGCGGGCGCAGAGAAAACAGGAAAGCGATTGATTCAGGAGAGAAAGTGATGCAGCTGAGAGATTGCACCAAAACTGGCAGGTAATTTGTAGCATGATGGTGCCCATTTGTCCCATTATGGTCTCTGTCTCTGCCTTTCTTATTCTCTCTCTACCTTTGTTAGCTGGAGAGCAATCTGTCCAACACCCCACCAGGTGACCCGCTGTCCCACAATACCTCATTATCAGCTTGTCAGACTGAGAAAGCCTGGCAAATTAATGTCCAAGGTATCTACAGAGCCTGTTGCCCAATTAACTCTTGGGTATTGTTGTGTTAGGATAAATTAGTCTTTTGTGGGGGTTTTTTTCCTCCCTTGCATTTAATGACGTGCATGCACGTGATACCATTTGGCCCAGTGAAGTAATAAGCCCAACTGGTCAACTTTTAGCTTTCTTTAATTACTTTACTCTGAGTTTAATCACAATGAGTTTCAGTGTGTAAACTGAAAATGGTGACGCAATATGCCGGCAACAGATTCAATTCAAATGAAATATAGTGTCATAAATAATAGTTTTCTAGTTAATAATTAAAATTATTTGATTAGATTGGAGTGCAGACTTTCTGCTTTAATTTAAGATGTATAGCATTAAGTGCTCGATAATTACAGCTGCTTTGAGAAGATGTGAGAAGCTAGGCGGAGGAGAGAGGTGACGATCAGTGTGCAGCAGTGTGGCTTCGTGCCGAGATTGAGCCTTCCAGATGTGGTGTTTGCTTTGAGAGTGTTAATGGAGAAGTGGATCTAGAGAAAGAATGTGATAGGGTGCCAAGATAGGAAGTGTGGCACTGCATGATGAAATCAGGAGTGGAAGAGAAGTATGTGATACAGTGGTGAGGTATGCAGTAGGACTCACAGACGGGTTTCAGGTGGGAGCGGGATTACTTCAGGGACGGGCTATGAGCTCCTCCTTGTTTGCAGTGGTGATGGACAGAATGACGAATGAGGTCAGCTAGGAGTCTCTGTGGGCTATGATGTTTGTACGCTACATTGTGATCTGCAGTGAGAATGGTGAACGTGTGGAAGAGATTTTGCAGAGGTGGAGGTATCCTCTGGGGAGCAGAGGAATGAACGTCAGTAGAAGCAAGACAGAATGCATGAGATGTAGACGGGTGTAACGATTAAGCTGCAAGGAGTAGAGACAGTGAAGGTAAATGAGCATAAATACCTGTGGTCAACCCTCCACAGCAACAAGCAGTGCACAAGAGATGTGAATAACAGAGAGCATGAAGCGTGGGTGGAAATGAGTGTCAGAAAGATAGCGGCACAAGTGAAAGGAAAAGTGTATACAATGGTAGTCATGTATGATTGGAGACATGGCTATGAAGTGTATGGTATATACTGTATGATGTGTGGAGGTGGAAGAGCTGAAGATGCTCTGGTTTTCACTGGACGTGAGATGAATGGACAGGATTGGAAATGACTATATCAGTAAGACGGCTCAGGTCGAGCGGTTGGGTGACTAAGTTCGAGAGGCTGAGATTGTAGATACGTTGGACTAAGGGTGCTGAATATGGATCAGGCGAAAAGAGGAAGACCACTGAGGAGATGGATGTATGGCTGTATTGAAAGAGGACATTCAGAGGATTGGTGTGACAGAGGGTGTCACCGAGGATGCTAAGGATAGGGCGAGATGGGCGAGATGGATGCAGATGATCCACGGCGTCTCATTTTTTTTTTTTTTGTAAAACCTCTTGAATTAAAGCTCTACACTTTCATTACATCTTGACAGTATATGGAGGGAAAATTGCAAATATTATGTTGTAAAAAACCCCCAAAACGTATGGACCTCACTGTGTAAACGCGCCAGTGCAATAGCTTACGGTGTCTGGATAGAAATGCGAGGTCCACACTAGCGAGAAACTATTCAGTCATTTATATGCATCTGTTCTCTTTTCAACAGTAAGGCTTCATTGATTTTCCTGGGCCTTCTTAACTGAGCTATCTTCTTTTGAATTACCAAAGGCAGTGATATGCATTACACCACTGAGAGGAAAAAAAATGTATTCTAAACGGCCTTTATTTTCAGTAGTGATTTGATCTGAATATATGTGAATAGGCCTTTATTTGAATACATTTCTGTAGTTTGGAGTAAATTATTTTTGCTCCCTTGCGGGCTTTATGTTGTTCCCGGCATCATTCCAAAGCTAAATAGCATCAAATTTCTCCCACCCAGCATTCGTGCTCTCTTTTCCAACTCTCTTGTTTCTGTATTCACCTCATAATGCATCCATGTTTTTTCATAGATGAGTTTTTTTCTTAATTTTCAAAAAAGCAGAGGGGACTAAAAACAGGATACCCCAAACCTTGTATGAAAGCATTTAGAGGACTGGGAATTGAAGGTGTGACAATACCCAAACTCTTGGCCTCCCCGGTGGCGATTCCACCACTGCTAATCTATTAAAGCATTTCCTCTCTCCTTTGCCCTACACAGAGTCCCACATCAACTCAGGCTTGATTATCTGTCCTTCTTTTCGGTTCAGCAGGGACCTGCTCTTCTTACCAACATGCAATTTCAGAACTCTCAGAGTTCAACTAGACTAACCTATCTCTCCCCATCGCCCTCCCTGACAAAAAAAGACAGACATTGCCCCTTTCAAAATCCTCATTTTACTCCAGTTTCTCCAATTTAGATTATCTCTCACCATTGCTTCGCAAGATTGATCACAGCCATTGTAACGCTTCTATTTCGGAAAACCAGCTTCTCAAAAGTGAACTCTGTTTTTAAAATATAAAGAAAAAATGTTTCCAGAGACTACTTCTGAGCAGATGGCAGGAACACATGAAGTGTTCTTATTAAACTGAGGCATTTACCTACCGTTATCACTTTTATCTGGACTGAAATACCCCAGCAACATGATCTGGTGACTTTTCAGTTGACGTCTGAATTGGGGACATTGTATCCTATGACATATCACGCGATAGCTACAGTAGCGTGTTTGAAAAGAAAATCTTACATTACGTATACAGTAGAGATTAAACAGAGAGAAAACATTGATGTTTCGTCCAAAATTAACTCACCAGAACCAGAAGACTGATAGATACATTACAAGTGCTCTAAACTGTTTAACTGAAGGATCACAAAAATTGCGTCACACCCTCGTCTTTACCACGTACCATGTTCTTGATAGTATAAGACCCTAGCAAATGGAAAATGAAAGAACGACGTATTTATAGCCTGTTTACTCAGAGGATGGCTCAGAGGAAAAGGGAAGATTACAAATCGCAGATTTTCTTTCTGTGAATGAAGACATTTCAGAAGAATTCCAATGAAGCTCATAATTATCATCACCCTGATTGACCTACAGCAGGGGTAGGCAACTCCAGGCCTCGAGTCCTGCAGGTTTTAGATGTGTCCTTGATCCAACACAGCTGATGTAAATGGCTAAACGGCCTCCTCAACATGTCTTGAAGTTCTCCAGAGGACTGGTAATGAACTCATCATTTGATTCAGGTGTTGACCCAGGGTGATACCTAAAACCCTCGAGGCCTGGAGTTGCCTACCCCTGACCTACAGGAACCTGGAATGATATTGTGTTTTAAGTAAAGAGTCAGTTGTTTTGTGAACTTATGTTTAAATAAATATGTTTGGAAGAGCGTCTCCTCGGCCTGTCAGTCGTCCATCCTTGCTTTCAGTAACCTCTGTGCCTCACTGTGTTTGACTTAAACTGTACTCTACAAGGTGACTGCTTTTCTCTCTCATCTTTTGGGTCTTTTTAAAAAAAAAATTCTTTTTGCACCTAGAAGCAACAGAATAGCTAAAGGCAAAAAAAAAAAAGCCTCTTTGATTGAGTATTGATCTGGGATTGTCAGACAAGCAGAGATGACAAAGTTCACACATGAGAACAAGCCAGTGATCTGCTGTGCATTTTCTGCTGTAATCAACTCTGCAGTCCAAAGTGATGTATCCATCAGTGGGAAATTCCACGGTCCCGTCATCTGTCCTGCGTGGCGAGCTGCGATCATGTGGTCACCAGTCTTGTCAACTTTCTTTTGATACAGTAGCAGCAGTAATGGAATTGTCACTCGATATTATAGCACACTACACATCACCATTAAGCAAAGGGATTTTTAGCCCTGAGTGAAGTCACTGAGGACAGAAACCAGTACATATAGGACACTGTGAAGATGCTCATGGTAACTATTTGTTATAGAGTGATTGTTGTATTAATAAGAGGTCTGAAAAGAGTTTTTACTATGTAAAGAGATGTCTAGATTGAGGAATACGTCTCGTCTTCATTTATTTTTGTTTTATTCCTGACAGCTTGAAAAATGGTCTAGTGATAAAAATAAGTGAAACATATACGACTTGATATAAACAGACTGCTGTCAAAAACATATTTCCCTGAAGCTTTATGAAAATTGCTTTTTCTGAATTCATTCATTTAGACGTGTACTGGTTTGCTTAGACCCACGAGGAAAGACCGATCCAGTATTTATGTTCTAGAGACCCAACAGAGAACCTTCTAAGTGCCTCCATGAATGCTTTTATGGTTCTGAGCAATAGAGGTAATTCTGGTAACTGAATCAATTCCTGGATAAGTTAGACAGTAATTGGTTGAAAAAGCAACTGCAGTTTTGCTCAGAACATTTTATTTATTTATAGTCATTGACATTTAAGATCATAGATTCTTCTTGCTTTTTGTATCATCTTTTCTTTAGCAGTGACTGATATGAAATGCAAAATCCAATAAATGTTAGCCTGGCTTCTGATGTTTTAACTGCCAAATGCAAAATGTGCACATTGCTAGTGTGTGCATTTGCGTGTCACATGGCAGACACCTACTGTACTGGGAACTCCGGCAAATGAGGTTTAAGGACTCGGGCACTTTTTGATGTATCTGCCTGTCTGTGGGCAGATTTTGTAAACGCGATACCTTCACGACCATCACGGCGTTTGATATGGGCGTAGCCGAGAGGAAAAGGGTTTAAAGACACAATGTAATCATATGCCATCATCTCTTATTGTATTATCAAATAATTCCTCTGGGTACAGACTCTCTGCACACTTGCACAATGACTGAAACAACATGTTAAAACTGTACAATCAAACGTGGAGACGTGCAGAGGAAACCCGAGCGCAGCATAGGCACGACTTGACTGTTCTTTCCTTATCCCATGGAAGGACCAGACCAAGAGGAAAATCTGCAGTTCAAACAGATATGTTTACTTATTCTTAACAGGTAGATGGCATCAAGGTGGGCATGGCCACAGTAACAAACAAAATATTCTAGAAACAACAAAAAAATAACTTATCTATAATCACAAAACAGCTGTAGAGGATATAGGCCTCTCACTGGCCCCCAACCCCCCTTTTCCCCAACAAAAACAAGAGAAAATATTTTTCAAGAGGAAAAAAGGCTTCCTACCCCTCCAGCTACCAGAACTGCTTTTAAAGAATACATTTACAATATACAAAATTGCTACTCCTCTAGATTCAAAAGCACTTCATGCAGCACAGTGTAGCTGGCCGTCAGGAAGCAAGAGCAACGCAATAAAAGGAATAATCAGGTTATTTTAGCTAGAATTTTTGGGGCCATTTTGTATGATAACCCATAAGAGCAAATAATTGTGCTTCAACCTCTAAAAATCCTTTCATTGATTTTACTGGTTTTGTTTTTCTATTCGCACCAAATTAAAAAAAAAAAAAAAAATCTGACATGTAATACAAAGTATTTATGATTCAGCTCTGCTTCTAGTTCTAATTTTTGGCACTGACCATATTAACTATATTTTACAAAAGACAGAGATCCTTCATTTGATTAAAGACTTGAAGTAAATTCACTCCGAGCCACTGCTCACGTTAGAAATATGGCTCTGCTTCCAGCAGAACATTGCAAACCGGCACCAGAAACAAGAGAAGCAGAAGTCACATTATTATTCCAAGTAAAGAGGGGCTTTTTTAAAAAGACCTAATCATGAAAAAAAATGGAAGTTATCAAGAGGGGCAGTGCATGCCACTGTAAAAAACTCTGTGCAGAGACAGAATCAGTTGTATTTACAGTGTAATAAGGCTGATTTAAATGTAACAATGGCATCAGAAGATTAAAACCTCAAGCTTTAGTACAAGACAGAAAACAAAATCCATCCCAAATACAGAACTTGCTAAACAAGAATGCAAGACACCAGTCTGCCAAAGCCCTGCAAAACTAGGTGGACACACTTGGTGTGATTCAAGGCAGTGTTTCATAATAAATAAATGCACAAAAAAAGCACATTTAACGATGAAAGCAACTTTGATATTTCTAGCATCGACTCAGGGATTTGTATAGGATGCTTGTGAGATGTGGTTGTGGGCGTATTTGATGTATTTTTAAACGTGTTTTCCTAGATTTTGACATTTGAAGCTGATGTCGGTATTTTTTAATTAATATTTGTAACAAATACAAAATTAAAGTATTCTCACTAGCATTTAACTGTCAGTAATGTAGCTACGAGTAAAATATGGCAGTATCATTTGTCGTTAAATATATTATTTCTACTTTTGCTCTCTCCTTTTTGACATCTTCTTGTTGTTGTTGTTATTATTATTATATGTCTATCGTTATTTTATGTGTATGGCAGTATATTAGTTCACAACCGTGTGTGTGCAGTAGACTGAGTGATAAGAAGCATCCTTAATGAGTACCTGGCTGAGCTGGCAACTCATATACAGAAGGCTAGAATCTCTGTTGCCGGGCAGCAAGCACTGGGCTTGAATCCAACCTGGGTTTAAATCCACTCCAGACCAGTCCCCCCTTCTCTCTCTGTGCCTTCCTGCTCTGCACTCTTCTGTCAAATAAAGGCTAGAATGCCAAAAATAAATGTACAAAAAAAAAGAAAGAAACCTTCTTATCTCTATTAGTTTGACATTCTTGTCCCATTAATCCGACTGTCCGTCTCACAGGAGCACTCAGGTGCCTTATTACTTTCATCTACACCCAGAGGGACAATGCCCTCGAACTTGTTTTGAAATTCTTGTGATTGTAAAATCCAGGATTCTCTCTATTCTATAGTGCGTGTGCTTGAGATGTGCACATTTTGTACTAGGGCTCTGTGGGAGACATGGCATCTGCTGCTGAAATTGTTTACACTGGAATTTATTTGGCACTGCATGAGCTGAGATAGTTATGCTTCAGTTTTCGACCGACCCAGAGATTTGGTTTGCCACTGCTGATGCATTTTTGGGTGACATTTAATCTTAGCAGTCTTCTTGATGTTAACGAGATTTCTGTCCTCCATCGTAGAGGACGTGCGCTTCAGTGTCAGTGGGCGTGACTGCAGTGGCTGTGATTAAGTGGAAAATGAGTCACCGTCAAACTCTTACATCCTAGAGAAGGCACAACCTCTGCTGAGCATGGACGGCTGGCTGGGCTAGGAAACTTGCACGATTGGCTCGCTAGACAATTTAGACGTCCTTCATTCAAAAGAGCGCACTAAAATATTTTTGTACATATCAATAGCACCTATAGATATATAGAAAACAGCATATAATGGTTTACAGCTAACTATATAGTCTTTCTACGATTATTTTTTTAAGATTTGTGCTATTATTAATCATAAAATAGAAAGAATATTGGAGACATTTTTATAAGTATATCCCAACGCAGTTTACTGACTATCAAGTGGATAGAAACCTGCAGGATGAAACTTGCCAGAACTTCAAGTGAGATTGTGAGAAACAATATGAATCATTTAGAAGATGGAAAAGCCAGTGCCACAGATTTATCATGTTTGTGCTGTGTCTTTGGCGTCCACTGGAAAAGCCAACTCTACATCGAACCTATTTTTAAGCAGAGAGATAACAATTAGTCTGATTTATTCACTGATTTTTAAATTTGTTTTGTTTTGTTTTTAAGTTACATGACGTAAACATTTATTTTGCATAGTGACATAGAAGTAGGCATCAGAAGGTGGGTATAAAGGGATGCACGTGGCAGGTTGGGTCCATGCTGTTGACGCGTACTCATGGCTCTACTTTGTGTGTCCCTCAGCAAAGATTAGAATTCATCAGACGAGGCAACAGGTTGGTTTTTTTTTCATTTTTTTCTTCTTCTTCAGTGTTCAGCTGTCCAGCTTTGGTGAATCTGCATGGTGGAGCTTTTGGCCTTCAGCCTGAGATTTCAGTTCTTGACTGACAGGAGTCAAACCTGATGTTTTTTTTCTCCTGTTGTTTCTCAACAGCAAACTTTGTGAAACTATGGTACATTCAGAGAGGATTTTTTTTTTGTGCTCACCTCAATATTATTATTATTAATAACTGTAGTGTTTTGATACTATCTATCTAGTTTTATCACATTCACAGTTAACCAAGGTGCTTTATTTTGGTGACAGTGGGAAGGAAAAAGGGAAAACGTCTTTTTACCAGGAAGAAACCTGCACTGGTTCAGGGAGGGGCAGCCATCATGCCGCAACTGGCTGGTGGAGAGGGGAAAGAGAATAGAGCAGCTCTTCTTCTGTTCATGTTCGTCAGACCAAACTGTTTACAGCAGTAAGCTCTACTGTGTAATTTCTTGATGCATGCTCAATCATCCAGGTAAGTAAATCCCAAAAAGTTGATTCTGTTCATCTGGACGTTTTCAGTGGGAGAAACGTCTTCAGTCTCAGCTGACTGCAGGTTTCCAACCTTATAAACAGCAGATTTGCACAATGACTGAAACCAGCCCACTGGAGAACAATGGGCACCTACACCTACAGGCCAGTGGACACTCTTTCAGTGATGAGGACGTACACATCCTGGACAGGGAGGAACGCTGGTTTGAGCGGGGAGTCAAGGAGGCCATTTACGTGAAAAGGGAAAGACCATCTCTGAATGGAGGAGGGGGCCTAAGGGTACATCTGTCACCATCTTACAATGCTGTGATTGCAGCCATTCCCCAACTCTCTGTGAATGGGACTCATGGACACTGATCAGTGGGCTTTGATCAGCAGGTGTTGATCAGTGGTCATGAGATTTTGCATTTTAATGATCAAGGATCTGTCCTCACAGCCCATTGTTCTCCAGTGGGTTGGTTTCAGTCATTGTGCAAATCTGCTGTTTATAAGGTTGGAAACCTGCAGTCAGCTGAGACTGAAGAAGTCACTTGGATGAGTGACGAAACGTTT
>VVHJ01018123.1:3697-18429 GCA_015107715.1 Tylochromis polylepis
CTAGGAGAACCTTGCCAGTTTGGCAAGATTTGAATAGACTCATGTATTGTCTTTCTTACCTCAGGACGATGAAGATGATACGTCAACAAGCTTGTTGGGACAAAAGAAGCCAGGGTACCATGCGCCGGTGGCAATACTTAATGCCATTCCTCAGTCAGATGAACAGGTATGTTCATTCACTGTTTGGGCTAAATTCAGTTTCAAACAGGGATCTAATCTTTTTTTTTTATGCTTTAGAAAGAAAGAAAAAAGGCTTGTACAAAATTCTGTTTTACTAATCATTGCATGTTTTGTGCGTAATCTTTGCAGTACGACCCATTTGCAGAGCATCGTCCACAGAAGATTGCAGAACGGGAGGATGAATACAAGGCTCGGCGCAGACAGATGATCATCTCTCCTGAGCGCCTCGACCCCTTTGCGGATGGTAAATTTTGCTCTTTTGTGACCTTGTTACATCTTCCCAAGTTCCTTGCCTCCTGCCCCTTTTTTAATTAATTAATTAATTAATTTTTTACACCAATAGTTTTTACTGTTCAACCCTTCGACCACAATGCAATAGCTTGCCTCCCAGACTCAATGCCTTCCCTGTGGTCAATCCTTTCCTTCATGTACATTTTGTGTCGCTGTTTTTCTCCCACTATTAATTTCCGACTGTTTCCAACAAATGTCAGTGTGGGCTCACAATTCATTTCCGTAATTGCAGTTTGGGAGAATGTTGTTGGGATTTTAATTTGGTGCATGCATTAAAGGTATTACAGGGTTACCATGCTTTTCAGGGGGAGAGGTGGTTAGGTGTTTATTGCCTAACAAACATGGGTCGCAGATGGGTTGTGTGTGAGTCGAAGGGTTAACAACCCAATGTGATTTATGATGGGAAAGTGCAGTGTCCTCTTGTCACAAAAGTTGAGGATGAAGGTTAGCTCATTTAGCTACCCATGTCCTGTGCTTTACCACACTGGGCACAGCTTTGTAGGTGACTATAAAATACATGAGAAATATCATTAATATGCTCTGGTAGTAGTTGAACCAGAAGCATTTTTTTTTCTTTAACCGTTCATAAATCTCCCAAGTTTCTCTGTTATCTGGATGCTAAATTGTCATGTGGTACCATGACTTGTCAAACTGCGAATTGTCTTGGGCCTCAGCGTAAAGCGCTGCCTAACAAGTAGGGCTGTCCCGAATATCATATTTTTGAGCAACAGCAATTCAGAGTTAATCAAACTTTGTTTTCAGATTTTATGAGTGTGATGTCGTCTGACAAAATTACACGCCAAGTTAAACATAATCAGTCAGAAATCTGCGTGAAACGTAATACTGGCAAGAGCGTTCATATTTAAAAAAAGGAAAAAAAAGTTAAGTAACCTAAGCGTGGTCATCGCTGCTGTGAGTGAGGGGGATGTCAGGCAGACGAGCTGAGATAGTAAAACATAATAAGCATCCGGTTATTGTCTTGAGGGAGGAAGCCTGGAGAATCGGCTTATTGCACCCCTCTGCTGTAAAAGGCTGATGGGGTATTGTCGTCACCCCACTGGGCGGGCAGCTTGGGCACCCAGGTTTCTGATTGCAATAATCTGAGAATGAGGTGACATGGGATTTTTAAATTTATACCAAACGTGCATCTACTAGGAGGATGAGAGGTAGCACTGGCAGCCGCCAGTATTTTTATTACTGTGGCGAAGTCGGACAAAATCAGCACACACATGTAAGGATAATGGCTGTGCTGGGATTTTGGCAGTATGTGAAAGGAACATTGTAATAAAGTCAGAAGTTTAAAAAAAAAAAGTTCAGGCTCCGTGGGTGCAGCCACCACAGGACAGCAATAGGAGCAGGTGCTTTGTCATGGAGCAGTACTGTCCATTGACTTTCAGCATGTTGTGGCAGGGCTAAAAGGTTGCCTATTTATAACAGTGAGGTGAGCTGATCATTGTTGCCATGGTAGATTATTTTCACACTCATAATTCCATATTGGTAAACTGAATACACACACAGTTAATACATTTCCAAATAGTGGAATATTCGGGTACAGCCCTAATGACAAGTTATTCTTTCCAATGTGGCCAGCTTTCCGACAGATTTCCATCACCTTTTAGGCTGAGCCTGTGTAGCTTACCATGACCACTAGTGCTCGGACTAAAAACCAGAAACTGTAACTGTGAGCCAGCTATTTTACCTCTTTCCATATTTATTGCATCTTCACTTCCCCTGACACTGTGAGCTTAAATGGCCTGAATGTCTCAGGTTTGGTCTAGGTGTATTCAGCCTGCATGTAGAGAGAGCTCTTTGTACAAAGTTGTTGTTTCAGTAGAGTTATATTTTACAACTCTCTCTGTAAAATAGAAATATGTTATCAAGCAAATTGTGTACCGAAATACCACAGGCCCATACTAACTGTCCTTAATTTCTCTCCTACAGCAGTACTGCTTTGCCAGTCCTGTACTGCACTCTGTTAAGGGTGCAGCAACTCATCCTGTGTAGGTTATGGGGAACACTGAGAACGGTGCACTTGTCAGTTTGGTCAGGGTCCATTGGCTGCTTGTTTTGGTGGGAGGCTGTGAGGGGAATCAGATGCAAGCCAGCTACAGCAAACCTCAGCTCTCCCAGCAGCCTCTTTTGAATTTGGCTTATCGGATTCCAACAAGTTGACATAAAATGTTCCCATAATGGAAGGAGACTGCCCAAATATTTGATTACATAAATTTACCTTTGTCCCAAAAAGGAAGTCAAGATCTTGATGTATGATGATTAAATAAGGAGTCCATGTGACTCTGGTATTATCAATATTTTTCTCATATCTATATTTGAATGCAAATACTCACATTTGATTTTATTGTGCTAATATCCTTCTTAGGCATAGCCTCAAAGTCTCGACTTCATATTTATCTGCTACTGTAAATACCTGGGAAACTGGACCACAAAATATCATAGGATTCTTTTCTAGATTGTGATAATACCCCAAGAAGATGCTTTATTTTTTGCCTTAAATCAATGCATCACAATGGTATACTGTTGTGTGTGAGTTCAAACCCTTTTCCAAAGTGTTACTAATGGTAAAGAGAAATTTTCTAGGCTTCTTTTCTGCCGGTTGAAGTCTGACTGCAGATGGACCCTTGGCACTGAAAGTGTACGTATTCTGAAGAGCACAGCCCAGGACCCCTGCATCAGTGATGGCTATACTTCTTAATCCACTTAAAGAAAACACCACAACCTCAGCTCTTCTTTCTATGTATCTTCTTGTTTTTCATTACAATGCTATGACTGTATGTAAGAAAGCCAAATGTACATTTGTATGTAATTTATTAGGACTGTCAGTCAGCTGTTTATCAGAGCAGGAACATAAGTTAAACTGTTGGTAAAAAGAGTCAGGGTTAGCTGGCTGTGTTTGTGCTTGCTGTGTTTGGAATAACTCGGGTTTGTAGAGCACACGCTGATGAGTATCCTGTGTTCTTGTTCATGCTCTTTCGCGCAGGGGGCAAAACACCGGATCCAAAGCTGCAGGTTAGGTCGTATGTGGACGTCATGTTGGAGCAGAACCTGTCCAAAGAGGAGGTAAGATTATCATCAGATATCAGAAACCGTCAGATGACAGTCCTTTAAGGCTAATTTAAACCTAAATGAGCAACCACAAACCAGAACTGGACTTGCCCTGGAAAAATAAACACTCCTTGTAAATCCTTCTTTCCTGCTTGATGTGTTTATAAGTGTCTGTGTAGAAATATTAGATCACTGCCACAAAGATGATCTGGTAAAAATTAAGTATGTTTCTTTTCTGTGTCCTGTGTACTGTTTGTTTGTTTGTTTGTTTGTTTGTATGTATGTGTCTCTGGCTGCTGCTACAAACAAATTTCCCCTTGTGGGACAATTAAAGGATTATTCTATTCTATTCTATTCTGGTATAGTGAGGACTCCCATCTCCACTGTTGTAAACTGCCGTTATGGTGGTCCCTTTTCTTCTCTTGAAGCGCTTTTTCCATTAATACCTACTTGGATGGGATCGTACCACCTAATGTCCGTGGGGTTGTTATAGCAACATGGCTGAACACCCCATGATGTCATTTGTATGCGAAATGAACACCACAACAAAGGTGGAGGTCGAGGCGATGGTATACCTGCGGCTCGGTTTGTGGCCTTTCATCAGACTCGGGGACCACGGTGTTGTTTCTGTGCAGCCGATTCCCTCGTTCCTGCATTTAAAAAATGGCTAATTTTCGTGAAGGAGACTCATTCATGACTCATCGAGTGACCCCACTGACCAGCCAGTTTGGTATGTGGTCTGTTGACGTCACATTTTCGGATCGCTTGTAACCCTGGTCGAATAGGTACTAAAAAGTACCGGGTGCCAGGTACTATACCCCTTTTCCATTAGTACCTACTTGGATCGACTCGCCACAGATTGCTACGACTCGACTCGGATTGACCGGTTTTCCATTACAACCTAGTGTGCGTGCCTGTTGTCATAGTAATGCGTCTGTGCATTTTGTGACGTAATTAACATGCAACACAATGCTACAACAAAGGTGGTCGTCGAGGCAAGAACATACCTGCTGCTCGATCTGTGGCTTTTCGTCAGGCTCGGGGAACGTGGTGTTTTTTGCAGCCATTTCCTGCGCTGCTGGGTTTCATAAAGGGCGGTTTTAATTTTCGTGAAAGAGACTCTCTCTTGACTCATCGAGTGACGCTACTGACCAGCCAATCGGTGGCATGCAGTGTGACGATGTCACATTTTAGTACCTGCTCGGCTCACTTGGACGGCCAAGCAGGTACTAAAAAATTACCTGATACCAGGCACTATGGCCTAATGGACCATGGCGAACCGTGCCGAGTCGATCCGAGTAGGTACTAATGGAAAAGGGGCTATAACTGCAACCTGCAACAGATGGAGGACTTCTTCATTTGATGCTACCCTCGAACTCAGCAAGGCTGCAGAGCAGAACAAGGACTACCGTTGCCAACTGAAGTTCAGTGAATCTAAAGTTAATCCACAGAATGTGAGACTGTTGGAGAAGGTGCTTATGTCGCTCACTTATTAGTCATAAACTCATTTACAAATAAAATATTTTCAGCAGAAAAACATGAAATAATCCATAGGTGTTCAGCAGAGTTGGGCTCTTGGGTGTACGGCTATAACAGGATTCATAGAAAGTTCATCATTCTCACATGAAGTCTGTAAGCCTTTATGCCCTTGGCTGCACTGTGTCGACCTGTTTCTGTTTTAGATCAGATGAGCAGACACATTCACCAGATATCAGCCTTCACGCAGTCTTTCATTGCCATAAACTCTGGATTTATCCTGACATTTGTGCATTTGTTCATGTAGAGAGAGATTCGTCAGCAGCTGGCAGAGAAGGCCAAATCAGGGGACCTGAAAGCTGTCAATGGGTCTACTGCTGCCCAAGCTGTCCCTAAACGTAAGCGTCGCTGGGACCAGACAGCTGACCAAACCCCCTCCAATGCTACTCCCAAAAAAATGTCCAGCTGGGACCAAGCTGATGCCAGTGCTGAAGTAAGCTTCAAAAATATCACACTACATTACCTGACAATAAAACATAAAACTGCCTTGCATATTAATTTTCTCACTGATGTTTCTGGTCCCTTGCAGACTCCTGGACATACCCCTGCACACACACCTTCAAACAGCCGATGGGATGAAACCCCTGGCCGCCCTAAAGGCAGTGAAACTCCAGGGGCCACTCCCAGTTCCCGAATGTGGGACCCGACTCCTAGCCACACACCTGCCGGCGCTGCCACACCAGGCAGAGACACACCTGGCCATGCCACACCTGGTCACGGGGGAGCCACAGGAAGCGTTCGCAAAAATCGCTGGGACGAGACCCCAAAGACAGAGAGGGAGACCCCAGGACATGGGAGCGGCTGGGCTGAGACCCCACGAACAGACAGAGGAGAAGAGTCAGTGGGCGAAACTCCGACTCCAGGAGCCAGTAAGAGGAAGTCTCGGTGGGATGAAACCCCTGCCAGCCAGATGGGCTCCTCAACACCACTCTTTACCCCAGGAAAAACTCCCATAGGCACACCAGCTATGGAATTGCAAACCCCAACTACGGGTAAACAGCCTTACTCTTTATTGTTTTTGTTAGTATTATTAGTCTTTCTTTTTACTTGATTATAAACAATTAATTTCCTGTTTTCTTCAGCACACATGACTCCAGAGCAGCTGCAGGCATGGAGGTGGGAGAGGGAAATTGATGAGAGGAACCGACCTCTAACAGACGAGGAGCTGGATGCCATGTTCCCCGAGGGATACAAGGTCCGTGTCTATTTGATGCATTTCATTTTCCAGCAACAAGCATTAGTGAAGGTCATTTATAAGACTGCAGTACCGACAGGTGTTTTTCTTCTCCACAGGTGTTGCCTCCTCCTGCAGGCTACGTGCCTATCCGTACTCCGGCCCGTAAGCTGGCAGCCACGCCCACACCTATTGGGGGCATGACGGGCTTCCATATGCAGGCAGAAGATCGCACCACGAAACAGATGAACGACCAGCCCTCAGGAAATCTCCCTTTCCTGAAACCTGATGACATCCAGTACTTTGACAAACTGCTGGTGAGCATCAGCATGGATAAAATAATGGCACAGTCAGTGTGAACTGGGTGTTTGTTGTGTGTGAGGGTCATAGTTTTTGTCTTGGTGCTAGGTGGAGGTGGATGAGTCCACTCTGAGCCCCGAGGAGCAGAAAGAAAGGAAGATTATGAAGCTGCTGCTGAAGATTAAAAATGGAACTCCTCCCATGAGAAAGGTTGGTTTTTAATACTTTTATTAATCATGGTTGAGTTTTGGAACAGCATTAATGTTTCGAGTTGCAAGATCAACACCAGCACTGAGGCTGTATGTGGCTTGCTACACAGTGTCCTCTCTGAGGAGCTGCTGCTTACAGCAGAGGTCACAGTGCAGACCTTCATGCTCTGCTGTGAGCTGCACACAGAAACCACCTGGTCTCGTCTTACCGTTACAAGTACCAGGTTCCTCTAGAGTTTTAATCACTGTTCACAGAGGAAAAAAACAAACTGAAAGCCCCGCTCAAATCCGACTTTTAAAAAAGTTTTGCTGACTTTGCCCCAAAATAAGATTTTAAAAAGCTTTTCTTGTCTGCAAGTTATAAGTCTGTCACCATCTGTGTAGAATTGTCACAGAGGTTTAAGTTCAGGTTTCTTCAAGTCTCTCCTGTGTTGTCTAGTAACAGATTTGCTAAATATATTACAGAATTTGACCGTTATCTGACTGGCTGACCTTCTGTCTTTCCTCTTAGGCTGCTCTGCGTCAGATCACAGATAAGGCTCGTGAATTCGGCGCAGGTCCCCTGTTCAACCAGATCCTGCCACTGCTCATGTCCCCCACCCTGGAGGATCAGGAGCGCCATCTTTTGGTTAAAGTCATTGACCGCATTCTCTACAAACTGGATGACCTGGTTCGACCATATGTTCACAAGGTGGGCTCAGTTTAAATGTTCAGTGGTTTCTCGGTGTCTTTGAGAATCTAACTTGCTGTGCTCTTCCTGCGTGCAGATCCTGGTGGTTATTGAGCCGCTGCTCATTGATGAAGACTATTATGCCAGAGTGGAAGGCAGAGAGATCATCTCTAACTTGGCAAAGGTAACATGGAGCACCTTATTCTACTTGTCTTTTTACTCCATAAACGATATGAACTGTGGTTTGTGCGAACCATTCTCGCCTGTTCAGCCAGTCCGTGGTCAGATCAGGGCTAGTCGTTCGCTAGATTAATACCAGCACGAGAGCTAGCAGACGTGACATTTATGCCTTGTCTGTTCTCAGCCTGCACCCGCTGGTTACAGTCCACCTTCATTGGCTTTTTTTTGTTTTGTTTTTTTAGATGTTTATATTCTGTCACCATGTCTGCTCAGAATAGCTCTGATCTGTAGCAGCATTTAAACTTGGCTTGAGACCTGTTTGTGAGGCTAAATGATTGCAATCTTGCTGTCTTTCCTCTGCGTGTGTCTCAGGCTGCTGGTTTAGCTACTATGATCTCCACGATGCGACCTGATATCGACAACATGGACGAGTACGTCAGAAACACCACAGCCCGAGCCTTTGCTGTGGTAGCCTCGGCCCTTGGTATCCCCTCTCTCCTCCCTTTCCTCAAAGCTGTGTGTAAAAGCAAGAAGTCCTGGCAGGCTCGGCACACAGGCATCAAGATTGTGCAGCAGATCGCCATCCTGATGGGCTGTGCCATTCTGCCTCACCTTCGCAGTTTGGTTGAGATTATTGAACATGGTAAGTTAACTTAAACTGTTCGTAGCACCTTTCTCAGGCAGCGTTAACTAGTACAGAGTTCAAAGCAGTGCCGTCCACAGGCTTATTATGTGGATACACAAGTTCTTTAATTTTATCCAGTTTTTTAATTTGAACAGAGTGCAGGTATACACCTTTAACTATTCTAACTAGTAAATGCATAACTGCTAATTTGCCCCATATTATACACTCAACTTTTGAGATGCTTTGTTTTGAGTACAGACGGTTCATTGTTGTTGTTAAAATGCATCGGAGCTCTGACCATCGACTGTCTGACGCTGCAGGGCTTGTGGACGAGCAGCAGAAGGTGAGGACCATCAGTGCCCTGGCTATAGCTGCCCTGGCTGAAGCTGCCACACCATACGGTATCGAGTCCTTTGACTCGGTGCTGAAGCCACTGTGGAAAGGCATCAGGCAACACAGAGGAAAGGTGAGCAGGAAATTCGGAAAAAGCATTTACAGCATTCAGTGCAAGATCAACACCCAGCACTAAGCCTGCCTGTGGCTGCAGTGTGAATATTCGCTTGCTATAGTGTCTCCTCAAAGGAGCTGCTGCTGTCAGCAGAGGTCTAACGAGAGACCATTAATATGCTGCTGGGAGCGTCGGACATTACCAGTTATTGTAAAGGGAAAATATGTGAAACATGTCTGTGTTTAAGTCTTACGTTCTCCCCTTTGGTCACCAGGGTCTGGCTGCTTTCCTCAAAGCTATTGGTTACCTCATCCCTCTGATGGATGCTGAGTATGCAAACTACTACACCAGAGAGGTGATGCTGATCCTCATCAGAGAGTTTCAGTCCCCTGACGAGGAGATGAAAAAGATTGTGCTCAAGGTAAGGAGTATGTCTGTAATGAAGCACCTCGTATCTTTCTGGATGTCACAAGAAACTCATCAGTTTTCCTTCTTATGTTTTGTCTCATAGGTAGTGAAGCAGTGCTGTGGCACAGATGGTGTAGAAGCCAACTACATCAAGACTGAAATCCTGCCTCCCTTCTTCAAGCATTTCTGGCAGCATAGGATGGCTCTGGACAGACGCAACTACAGACAGGTTAGCAAAACATATTCTTTAGCTTAAAATATATTTGAAAATCTAATATTGTCAAAATATCTTGGAAAAGGAAACGTGTGGTTGGCGCTTTTTCCTGAGACTGCTGGTCTTAGCCAGTTTGTGGGTTTTTTGTTGTTTGTTTTTGTTTTTTGGATGTATAAGATGAGGAATGTAATCTGTGTTAAATGAAGCTGGTTATTTCCTGTAACCAGTTAACAACTTCATAATCAGGATTTTCCTGTGATTGCTTCAGCCGACTCTGTCGTCTGCCTGTCATGTGACTCTACCAGTGGAAAATAATAGTGTGCACAAATTAGACCAACAGATCTGATCACAAGAGAACTCAAATAGACATGCAGGCTATAATGCAGTCAGCAGTTAAACACACTGTGTCCTTAGAGTTGTCTGAAGCTTTGCACACTTGTCTCAAGTTATTATCTCCTTGTCCAGCTGGTGGACACCACAGTGGAGCTGGCTAACAAAGTGGGAGCAGCAGAGATCATCTCACGTATCGTTGATGACCTGAAAGACGAGGCAGAGCAGTACAGGAAGATGGTGATGGAGACCATTGAAAAAATCAT
This sequence comes from Tylochromis polylepis, assembly GCA_015107715.1. NCBI lineage: Eukaryota > Metazoa > Chordata > Actinopteri > Cichliformes > Cichlidae > Tylochromis > Tylochromis polylepis. Next base: position 13,589 of record VVHJ01018123.1, read on the forward strand.
GGGCAACTTGGGCGCAGCTGACATCGACCACAAGCTGGAGGAGCAGCTGATCGACGGTATTCTGTACGCCTTCCAGGAGCAGACGACAGAGGTGAGAGGGAGTTACAGAGAAGTGTTTTGTGCTTTTTCCCTACAATATTTTGTTGCTTGTTTTGTTTCGTTTCATACTCCGTGCTCTTTGGTCTGCAGGATTCTGTAATGCTGAATGGTTTCGGTACAGTGGTGAATGCCCTCGGGAAGCGTGTGAAACCCTACCTGCCACAGATCTGCGGTACAGTACTGTGGCGTCTCAACAACAAGTCGGCCAAGGTCCGTCAGCAAGCCGCTGACCTGATCTCGCGCACGGCCGTGGTCATGAAGACCTGCCAGGAGGTACACTCGGCCTATACAGCATCCAAGACAAATATGTAGCAGAGTCCACACACTGACCTCTTCTACTTATCCCTGTCCCTGCAGGAGAAGCTGATGGGTCATTTGGGGGTGGTGCTGTATGAGTATCTGGGAGAGGAGTACCCCGAGGTGCTGGGCAGCATCCTGGGAGCGCTGAAGGCCATTGTTAACGTTATTGGTATGTAACCTTCGACGATCATAGGCGTATTTTATTGATAGGATGTAAATAAACGTCTCGTCTTGGTTCCTGAACCACACAGTTGTTAGTTTTGACTGCTTCCGTGTTCCTGTTGGAGCCCAAAGTGATCATTACACAAGAGGGTGGTATGCTAAGTTATCAGCTAACACTAGCAAGCAGCATTCATAAAGTGGACAGTTCTTCCACAGATGCACACAGCTGCTAATTCGTATTAGAATACTCGCCACGACTGAAACAGAGCTGAAGGCCTGGCATACAGCTGTCAGTTAAAGCCGCTTCCTCCTAATTATAGTATCTCGATGGATGAATTACAAATATTTAAGAAATTATTCATAGAGCCCCAAATCATTTTTGCACTAGCCTCGGTACACAGTTTGATTGTCATTGAAGCTCGATAGCAATCAGTGCACATTTGAGATTTCGGTAGTAAAAGTGTAGCAACAACTACAGTAACATCTTCATGTTCAATTCACAAAGTCCCACCTGTTGTTCTGTTGAAAGAAAACAAAATGTACCTGCACCTCGGTCACATCTCAGGGTGTGGCAAAGGACATGTGCTGATATCTGACCTCGTTTTAGGCATGCACAAGATGACCCCACCGATCAAAGACCTGCTTCCCCGTTTGACTCCCATCCTGAAGAACAGACATGAGAAAGTCCAGGAGAACTGCATCGACCTGGTGGGCAGGATCGCCGACAGGTCAGTGGCGACAAACCTCAACTTCAAGGTTTGTGGCTATGATTGTCCTTTTCTAACTTTTATGTGTATTTTTAGGGGTGCTGAGTATGTGTCTGCCAGGGAGTGGATGAGGATCTGTTTTGAATTGCTGGAGTTGCTCAAGGCGCACAAAAAGGCCATTCGCAGAGCCACGGTCAACACATTTGGTTATATCGCCAAAGCCATCGGGTGAGTACACTCTGTCACATACACACCTTGTCATTTTGTCTCGGCTGCTGTACACATTAAAGTGGATCTAAAATGTTTTTCTATCTGACCGTCCTCCTTGCAGCCCTCACGATGTCTTGGCCACTCTGCTCAATAACCTTAAAGTCCAGGAGCGACAGAACAGGGTCTGCACGACCGTGGCCATCGCCATCGTGGCTGAGACCTGTTCACCCTTCACGGTGCTGCCGGCCCTAATGAACGAATACCGCGTGCCTGAGCTCAACGTGCAAAATGGTGTACTGAAGTCCCTCTCCTTCCTGTTCGAGTACATCGGAGAGATGGGCAAAGACTACATCTATGCCGTCACACCGCTGCTGGAGGATGCACTCATGGACAGGTATCTGGATCCTGATCCAGCATGGTTGAATTTGACTCATTAGTTTTGATAAACGCAGCGGCAGGGGAAGTATTCAGATCCTCTCAAAGTCTTTACCCACACGTGAGGGTTAAAGACCTCACAGTGAATCCTATATCTTATGTGTTTCTGTGTTGTGTGTCCCCGGCAGAGACCTGGTCCATAGACAGACGGCCAGTGCTGTGGTCCAGCACATGTCTCTGGGTGTCTACGGCTTTGGCTGTGAGGACTCGCTCAACCACTTGCTGAACTATGTGTGGCCCAACGTATTTGAGACGTCACCTCACGTCATCCAGGCTGTGATGGGCGCTTTGGAGGGACTGAGGGTCGCTCTCGGGCCCTGCCGCATGCTGCAGTACTGCTTACAGGTCAGGACCAGGACTTGAAATTATGGGGAGAAAAAAAAGATGTGTGTCAAGATGTTTGGCTGCTCACTAGTGCTGTCAGAACTGGCTAAAAGTCACATTAGATTATTCATACAGAAAATTCAAATGTGCACAAGAGAGCAGACCCGTACAAGAAATGGACTTGTACAGCTGCATTTTAATATACAGCTCTCTTAAGAGCTGCACACCTACACAGTACAAAGTAAAGTTATAGAGGGAGGATATTTGATAGAGCTCTGCTGTGGAAACATGGAAAAGCATTCTTCTTTTACTCAGTACTAGTCAGGACGCCAACCATCACAAAGCTTAACTCCATAGAGACTTTTTCATGAACCTGTTCAGCTTTCGTACAGCAGTAACACGTCCACATGTTTCTATAATGTACCAAAATGCAAAGTATTTTCCAATTTTGACACAAGGTTAGAGCCTTCTGTCAAAATTGTAGATGCTGTTTACCTCGATCTCTTAATCTGATTTCACACCATGTCTGCTACTACATGTGGCTAAATCATTTACTGGTTATGCTCTACACATCACCTGCAATATATAGAGTATGTGAAGTGTAAGGCAATGGGGGCTGTGTGTTGTGTGCATGACAGGAGATTAGAGCTTCTTTAAGCCCTCAGCAGTGCTGGGTTTACAGCTGTTCTAGTGGGAAATCTGTGCTGCTTTTCACGCGTGAATGTTTAATTCTTTCTTTGGATGGAGAGAGAGGTGAATATTGAAGAGCAATAATGCACATCTAGATTCAAATACAAAGAGGCCCAAGTATTTTTGGTCACCTGGGGGTTAAAATGTGCCCAACTTTAAAAGCTTGAATCATTGTGTTTGTAGAAAGCGTAAACTGTAAAACTGTCTGGCGTTCTGCAGGGTCTGTTCCATCCAGCCAGGAAAGTGAGGGACGTCTACTGGAAGATCTACAACTCCATCTACATCGGCTCTCAGGACGCCCTGATCGCCCACTACCCACAGGTCTACAACGACGACAAAAATGTCTACGTCCGCTACGAGCTCGAATACACCTTGTAAAAAAATTTTTAAAAAAATCACACACTCATACACACACATACTTTTCTCCATCATTTATTTAGCAGCTGTGTTGGTCACATTCAGCTTCTCCTGTTCACTCTGAACTGGACATGAAAAGTAATCTTGTAGAGTCTGTATGTGTGGATTTTTCTTTTTTTTTTTAGTGTGTGCTGTAAGGAACAGCTGAAGTCAGACAAGCTTTGATTTTCTTTTTTTAAATGCAGAGCAGTCTTTACAATGTTTTAAATCTGAGTTTGTTTCTCTGTGTATTGATAATTGATAGGACTCAGTACCAGCCACACCTTTTTCCATGTTTCACACCTCCTCTGTTCTTATTAGATCCATGCTTTATTTAACTGAATAAAATGTTTGTGTATAAAAAAATCTGTTTCTGCCTTTCAGTGAGATTTTTCATTTATATAATTTAAATGCAGAATATGGAGATTAATACAGACGCGGTGGGCGATAAGCGGCGGTGATAGTCTGACCATGTTTGACAGCATAACTGAGCTCCAAGATCATCAGCCTATTGGCTCTCATATCAGTTCATCTCTCTTTGGACTGAGCACTCCTACCAGACCTCCTGTCCCCTCTTCCTTGTATATCATTAATAAAATCCATTAAAAATAAAAGAGATGAAAACATAACTTCCCTGCACACATGCACGAACACTCAGCCTCTCAATCTAAAATGCCTCCCCCTCCTTTTAGGTACTCCATTCACTTCAGCTCAATGCTGCTACTCATCCAGACTGTTTGACCCAGATTCTTCCACAAAGAGTGAAGCTCTGCTGAGCCGAGGAGGATGCACCGAGTTGTTATCTGTGTTCGCTGGAATTTGTCTGTTCTGCTGTAGTTGGAATTTTGTAATGTATCAAAAGCAAAACCTATTTTTTTACAAGCAGCTTTGTATAAGAAACCTTAATCGGTGAGTAACCAGCTGCTGCTCCCGCATCAAATTGTGGTGGTTTAAAAGTCAAGTACTTGAGGAAATGTGCTAGTAAGCAGCTGTGCCTTGAAACCAAAATGACTCAAATGTGTCCGTATCTAACATTTGTGGCAGCAAGGATGTGAAGAGAAGGTCTCATGCTCCCACAGAATAAAACTGGATCATTTTGCTCTGAGGCTGATTTCTAAAACCGTATCTACTGGGTTGGAGGTTTTACTGTAGATTTTTTTTTTAGTATTAAATTCCACATTATAACAACTTTGCAAAGTATGTCTTTAAAAATACAAAATGAAAAAGCCATATAAGAGAGAGAAACAGCTGAAAAAAATAAAGGGAACACTTAAACAGCACAATGTAACTCCAAGTCAGTCACACTTGTGTGAAATCAAACTGTCCACTTAGGAAGCAACACTGATTGACAATCAGTTTCACCGCCCAACACCGTGCAGGACGTTTGGCATTTGCCAGAGAACACCAAGATTGGCAACTTGGCCACTGGCGCCCTGTGCTCTTCACAGATGAAAGCAGGTTCACACTGAGCACATGTGACAGACGTGACAGAGTCTGGAGACGCCGTGGAGAACGTTC
>VVHJ01018136.1:3910-21953 GCA_015107715.1 Tylochromis polylepis
TTTTTGCAGCGTCTGAATTTGCTGCACGCTCTCGAGGCTTAAAGAAAAAGGTGAAGATGTTGGCGTGTCAGTTAAAACTGCTTGATGCTCCGTGCAGCTCAGCCATGCACAAATGCATCATCACAAGTCATTAAGGAGAACCCAAAACTGAGCGTACAGAGCCATCGCAGCCCTTTAAATGGAAGGAAAACCCAGCTGGCACCAGGAAGAAGAGCAAGTTTAAAAACGTTGGCTTCAGCCTGAGCGTTAAGCTGAAACTGATTGAAGTCTGAATTAGTTTTCTCTCGATGCTGAGGATGTGTTTGAGGCCGTTCTGACGTCATGTTCAGAGAACCCACACGGCAGATAGATTCGGGCCTAATCTGGGCTTCTCAGGTGTGGCACCGGTACGTTTTCTGAGGGTCAGATGTTGAGCGAATGCACCTGAGAGCCGCCTGGGTCAGGTGGACCTGTGACGGCGTCGAGTCCCTGACGTCGGCGTCGAGGAAAAGTGTAGCGGTGTGCAGCCAGGTGGAGGTGTGATGGAGAGCTTTGATTGGATGAAACAGTTTGAGGTGGTGGTTGGTTCCTCCTCACCTCTCTGCTCCTGTAGCTGCACATGCAGATTAAAGGAGGTGAAAGTTAAAAACATCACAGCGGAGTTTTCTCTCCTCCTTCGTCCTCCCCCTCCACCTCCTCCGGGGGCAGCAGGAGGCCCTCCCCCAGCCTCCTCCTCCCCCTCCTCTGCCAGCCGGGCGGCGTGGAGGGCAGCGGGGGCGCAGAGGAGCCTGGTGCTGCCTGATGGCGGTCAGGACGGGCCGTGCCGGCTACAGATGTGATGCCAGCTTTTGCCGGGGGTCACCTTGGAGAGGCCGATGGCAGCACGTCCACCCCCACCAACCCCCCGTCACTACAGCTGGCTCCCTGCTTAATCCGCCACGAGTGGGGTGAGCGGGAGGCTGCGCGGCCCTCTGCATGTTCTGCACATACGGACGCCGGGGGGGGGGGGCTGAACCGGGCAGAAGCTGAACTGTGATTTGGAGGACAGACTGAAGTTTGAACGAGCTGCAGGTCAGAGCGCAGACCATCAGTCTGAAGCTCTGCTGCGAGCTCGCCGTGGTAACCAGGACATTAACATGTGATTGGCAGACATCATGGTGGTGGAAGAAAATGCTCCCAGTCTTAAAAGGCCACACGATGCATTCAGGTACAGCTCATAGCCGTGGTTCTAAACACGAGCGTTAAATCACTGAGCTGTTAAATGAAGTTTTTATGGTGGTTTTATTCTTCCAGCTGCAGCACGGTGCCTTCAGAGGACAACCACGGCGCTGAGAAAGATGAATGAAAATCAACTTCATAGAAAGTCTCCGAGGTTTAAGGAACTTCTTCAAACAATAAAAACTAAACTATAACTCTAAGGAGCTTGGAAAGAAAATGACATGTATTATGAAACATATTTAGTTTGCTGTAGCTAACTACAATAACTGGCTCATGTTTTTGAGGCTGTATTTTTGGCTGTTTTGGTGAATACAGAACAATAAAGTTATTTTCACTCAGCAGGAAAACTTCCCTGTCTGAGCTCTGAGGGATCTTCAGGAATTGTCACGCTATTTTCCAGAGCTCTGATTGGTCAGTAGGCGGTAGTTTTGTCTGTGTATTTTCACGTGTTTCTTGGCAGGGTGCTGCATGTTCAAGCATCAGTTTTTCTCCAGCGTTGAACACATGCTGAGTTGATGAGCTCGGCACCGCAGAGCTGCCCCGGTTTCCACCAAAAGGTCTTTGTGTGTCTCGTTGGGCCTTAAAATCCTGTGTGAGTTTTTTTGTTTCTGTTTCTGAGTCATGCTCAGAAAGGTCAGGGTGAGTCGGAAAGACAAAGAGAGTCTTTCAGAGCTCTCAGATCCTCCTGGCTCTGTCGCTGGCTTTGGAGACTCCAGTTTTTGGTGGTTCAGCACTCTTTCCGCTTCCTTTCCGGTGCTCTGAGCTCTTAAAGTCGTTTGGTTCCTTGCCGTGCTCTCCAGCCTCTCCGTCTTTGCGCTCACCAGCAGCCGCGTTTATTCTGAACTAATCAAAAGAATTGATGTCAGCTGTGCGGCAGTCTGCCCGGCGTGTGATCGGGACTGAGATCTGTTGATTTCAATCATTTTTGTGAATGTTATTAAAATGTTGATGCTGATGGTTTGAAAGCAGAGTTTAACCCGGCGTGCTGATCCCGGTGAGGTAGTAGAGTTCAGATATTTGCGTGCCGGGACCGTCAGAGGCCTCGGAGCGCAGTGGAAGATATTTTAATGGTGGTGAAGCCGGCAGCATCAGTCAGACTTTCCGTGTGGTCGGCAAAAGGTGAAGATCTGCTTTTCCAAACTCCATGCTCTCCGCTAATCAGCCGCACATCTGCACGTTCCTAATTGTTTCCATCTCCCGTCCCGATCCTCTGTGCTCACCTCGTAACGGGCTGGTTCTGGTTTCAGTGGGAAACATCGGAGGGTCTTTACTCTGCCGAACCTGCAGCCATTACCAGATCAGCCAGAGGAGATTACATTCCTGTCTCGAACTGAGGGTTTCTGTGATAGACTGTACAGATAAAGAGATCATGATTAAATTATAAACTGCGTTCAGAGCCCATTTTCCAACTCTGTGACATCCTGTAGAAAGCAGGTTTAATGATGATTATCAGAATTACTATGGATTTATGAGCTACGTTAAAGTCTCTCAGGTCTTCGACTGTTTGATATAAATATATTTATGTTGTTGTTTTGAAATTCAGTCATATTATGAAATATATTTTGTGCTGTGAGTAGCAGCAGATATTATCTGTGACTTGTGTGGGAATGCAGGATGTGGTGGAATCGTCCTTTCAAAGCCTCCGTGTCCGCCGTGTTTCCAGCGTGACCGCCCGCGCTGCAGTTCAGTGATCGAGCAGGTACAGCCGCAGGTGAGCGAGGTCTCGGACGGGCTGGGCTGAAACCAGAGAGGGCCGAGGCGGCTCGGCGCTGATGGTCGACTGGGAGCATTAATGAAGCAGATTAGGTGTCCCGCAGGCCTGCAGAGGCCGCGCAGGCTGCCCCGCCTTCCACACTCTGAACAGCAACACGCCCAGCTCACCGTCCGCAACACCAGCACAGACCCGAGGATCCTCAAACCCCGCCTCCACGCTGATGGACTCAGCTGTTGGGAGATGAAACAGTGTTTAGAGCAAAACTCCATCAACACTCGGATTTATTTCTGACTGCTTCATCATATCTGTGCAGCTGTAACGCTTCACCAACGAGCCCCTCACGAAGCTGTAACTACAGACCTTAGCTAATTACTAACTATTGATACTAACTACTGATTAACCCGAGGCAGCTGCCGTACCGCTGGTCACCACTTTAATCAAACACGCCTTCCGCTCGAACGCGGGTGATTGAGTCGACAATATTCTAACTGTGGAGAAAAATGAGTTTGTGTCGCAGAAAGACTGCCAGCTGATGGAGGTGGAGAAACCGTAGCACATCCTCTCTCTCTGAAAATAAGTGACTTTAACTTAATTCCAGCTGTAGTCCTCTGATTGGCTGTTAGGAGCAGTTATCTGTGGTTTGGAGTTTGTTTGTGCGACTGGGGTGAGATGAACGCGTCGTGAAACACGCTGACCGCGTGATGTTACAGAAACACAGGCTGCAGAGACGTCAGCAGAGGGTTCGAGTGATGTAGTGAAAGAAACCACAGATGGAGCTCTGAGGTGGTTTTTGTTGGTTATGTTGTGGTTCTGTGGTTCTGAAGGCAGAGTTGTTCTCAGGGCCGGCAGCTGCAGTGGACGCTGGCGTTACGCTGGGATCAGTCGCTGAATCATTGATTGTTAGTAAGGAGATCACACGAGTCTGGCACGAGTGCAGTGACCTGCTGTTGGCCCATATTAATATTTCACTGAGTTATTCAGATTCCCTTTACTGACCCCTTCTGTCTGCTCATATTAGCTTTGCATGATTCACAGTTCAAAATAATCTCTCTTTGTCTGATACTGGACCTCAGTGCAGCCCGTTAGTTAAACCTTATGCTGAAACAAGCTGTTTTTGCTCCTCCCCCCTCCTTTAAGCAGGCATTCTTGTGAGCACAACAAGACCTCGCATCCACCTTGTGAGGTGGGTGGGGCTTCCATTCTATTTTTCATGACATCATCCAGATCCGAGAGTAGAAAATCTGTGATGACCTGAGCTCATCGTTAGAAACTCTGATCATGTTTAATATGAACACGCGGCTCTGAAACAGCAGTCACATGACAGGAAGTGAGGAGAAGAAGGCTGGAAATGTGAAAATATGTCTCACAAACAGGAACAGGAAGTCAGCCTTTTTCCACGCACGGATTAAAAACACTAGTTATGTGTGGCTGATTTCGGCAGATTCAGAAGTTTAGATCCTCCACGGTGTTCTCCCTCCCCCTCTTCCTGCTGCTCCTGCAGGCCGGACTCATTTCAGCTCCCACACACACTCTCAGCCCTGCAGTTTGTTTAGGACTCGAAGCCCGTCCCATAAAAGAGCCATTTCGGGGTGAATGGAGAGGTCTGTTCGAGGGGCCGGAGGACAATGAAATGGGATCAGTGAGCAGCGGATTTAATTAATCCGGGGAACGAGGAGAGAACAGGAGAGACCCAGCTGGAGATCACAAACCAGCTCAGCTCGAAAAGCAGCAGGGCCAGATCAAAATACTGCCACAGGAAGACTGCTCGCCACTCTGACCTTTGACCTCTTTGCAGGATGAGCTTACAGACATGTTAAATATACTGAGGTATTAATAATAGTTGAAATAATTTCCCTGACTCTGATTGGGCTTTCTTTCTTTGCTAAAACCAGCTGTAAAAAATTAAGAAGTCTATTTTAATCATTTGAACAGTCCAAATTTTCTGATCCTAATCAGAAATTATGACTTATATTAGAAACAATGTGATGACACAAAAGTAAAGATTTGAGGCCAACTTGTAGTACTTCACATCCGTCATGAGCTGAGCTCTGTTGTTTGTCGGTTCCTGCAGGCCGAACCTGCGGGAACCGCGTGGAGCCGAAATCCTCGCTACGGTGTCCCGGTGGATCAGGGAAGGATTTCGACTTTTCCACCACAGTTGGCTGGCTACGCTGTTTAAAACCAAAGAAGAAGAATAAGCGGGCCCTCAGTGTGGACGCGGTGATCGAGCAGCAGTGAAGCGAGTGAGGTCATTATCAGCTGATGTCACAACGTCACCTCAGTGCTGCGCACAGACCAGCAGAAAAAGAATGGCCGTTCACGTGTTACTGCTCTGTCTTACGCGCCGTCCAGTGAAAGCTGCTAGTTGTGCGAGGGAGGGCGGGGTCAGCGTAAGGCTGAGAGTCAGACAGAAATACCGACGCGCTCTCACACAATGAGTGGGCGCTCTGTGACAGAGTTGACTGTCTCATTTGGATGTTTAAAAGTCGTGACGTTCACTAGCTGACCCTGAAGTCGATTGTCTCAAACTCTCCACCTCCCCATTCCCGACTCCAACCATTCCAACAGCTCTTGAACCCCCCCTCGATTAACCTTTGGGATCAGCGTGTCAGTGCAGGTGAAATCATGACATCATGGTACAGTACATCCGACCTGGAGCTGGTAAAGAGAGAAAATTCTTCTCATCCACTCTCAAAATAACCGTTCAGATATTCTGACAGCGAGCGTCCACACTTGGCCTTTAATGAAACTCAGCAGTCAGGAGAGGAACTCACAAAAAGGTCCCTGTTAGCCGAGCTGTGTGATTGACGGATTTATTGATTATCAGCCCGTCGCCGTAGCGATCACAGCTGTGCTGGATGATTATTATCTCCTCTGGAAAAACACTCCTCCTCCTCTGGAGAGTCGTGCCCCCAGTGCGTCCTGTCTGGTGACTGACAGGTGACGACGGCCGCTCAGGGACTGGCTCCAAACACACTCTCTGACCTTTGACCTCTGGCTCGGTGTCAGACTGACGGAGAGGGTTACCTCATCGGCAGCAGGGTTAACCCTCGGTGTGCCGCGGCTCTTCAGGAAACTCGGATTCGAGCGTCTGTCTCTGAGCTGAGCTCCGTCACCTGCACGTGTTTGACCACAGCCTCCATTTATTCCTCCCTTTAAATGTTACTTAATAAAACTTAATTATTACTTCTGTCTTTTGGTTAAACACAGAATTATTCCTGAAATTCATAAAGGATCCAACATGTATGTTTTAATGAGCCCGCAGTGGAGGTGCTGCTGGATTCACTGCACCCAGAAACACAAAGGAGTTCATTCTGGAGTCATCAAAACTGATCAGATATATTTAAGGTCATAAAATTTCTTTACAAAATCTCATTGTTACCTGAGGTGGTGCACATCACTGTGACAGGTTCACATACTTTATTAGATGACAGGGATTTACCTTTGTCATGGTTCTGGGTCATCTGACCCAGCGTTTTGAGTTTTCTTGGTGGTTTTGGTGGCTCTTATGTATTATTATTATTTAAGGTTCATTAGTTAGTATTGAGTTTTGAGTTCTGTAGGTTTCGCTGCTTAGTTCTTGTCTATTCGGTTCCCCCTGTGTCTTTGTCCTCTGTGTCCCTCTCTGTGGGTTTGTGTTGATGTGCATGTGTCCTTGTGTCTTGTTTCCCTTTTCTGTTCCCATGTTCCCCTCCTCGTGTTCATTCCTTGTCTCCCATGTCTGTCATGTGTATCCGTGTATGTTTCCCCAGCCCTGGCGTCTCTCTCCCTCGCGCTCTCTCATGTTTGCTCGCCCTCTTGGTTCCTTGCTCCCTCTCTCTCTCTCTCTCTCTCTCTGTGTCTTGTCTCCCTTTACCGTTTCCCCTCGATGTCTCTTCCCGTTGTCTCCATCTCGTTTCCCTGAGTGTTCTTTCCTCCAGGCTCCCGCGTCATGCTGTGTGAATTAGTCTGTGTCTTAGTGCTTCCTGTTTTACTTTGATAGTCTCCTGTCTGGTGTGCGTCATGTTCAGTTTTGTTTCCCTCTGTCTCGTTAGCTAGATCACGTTCAGCTGTGTTTCCTCCTGTGGTTTGTTCCCTCGTTAGTCCTTGGCTGTGTCCCAAAACGTAGGCAGCATCCTTCGGAGGACGCATTTGAAGGCCGATTACGTCACAGCCAGGCGACGAAGGCTGTCCCAATTTGGAGGCTGCTCCAAATGCGTCCTTCATTTCCCCGGATTTGAAGGATGGGTCAGGTGTATCCTTCGTGTCCCAATCTATCCCAGAATTCATAGCGCGGCCCAGCTAATTCCAGTTTCCACCAATGGCGGCGGCTACGAAGGCGGTACAAACGACGGCGGAGGACACCTACATTTTCAAATGCAACATTCTGGGTCACAAAATAAACGTCTAAGGTATTTTCAGGCGAGAATGTAGCTGTGTAAACTCCAAATATCTGCTCGATTCATCGAGACATCACATATTTGCAAAAGTGCTCTGACGTTTTTGGAGATGGCTCACTAGAGCCGGCGAAACACCGGGCTCCTGGTGCATTGTTTTCAGACCCTCCCCCCCGCGGTCTTTCGCTACTCAGGTTAAACATGATATATAAGTCACTTGGATAACTTAAAAATGTTATTGTTTGGCTTTTTTCACTGTTTTATTTGTTCCTGAGTAAATCGGTTTGGCTGAGATTAAAGTTATAGGTATATAGCATATACAGCTGAATATGCTGTACAAACGTCAGACAAGAAACTGATTGAACAGAAGTGTGAGTTGGTCGAGGATTTTACGGAAGCGTAGAGCTGCCACCCAGGCAAAAGGAAAATACAGCTATATCACGTTATAATGTGGGACCTTTATTGTTCTAACAATATACTTTTCACATTTGAACAACATAATATCACGTTATTACAATATACATGATTATGATGTTGTAACAAAACGCTTTTCATGTTGTTACAATGTAAATATTATATTGTACGAACGTGATACTTATATTGTTTGAACAATAACGTTTTCACGTTATAACGTCATATAGCTCTATTTTTCTTTGGTCTGGGTGGCAGCGCTACGCTTCCATGGACTTTACTCCAATGTCCTGTTAGATTTTGGGGGGCAAGGAGCAGAAGGCTGTGTTTATTAAACTCTGCCGTGACAGCTGGTGACGCACATATGAAGGGTAGGCCGTCCCATTTCACAGCCTCGCACTTCCGGCCTTCACGTAGACCCGGCCTTTGCGGTCTACTTGGGCCAGGTCCTCCGAAGGATGCGGCCTAGGTTTTGGGACACAGCCCTTGTGTGTATTTATGTCAGCGTCTCCCTCTGTCCTGCGTCGCGATCTCCCTCATAACTGTGTGTTTCTCCATGTGTTTAGTTTTGTATTATTTTCCATCCAGCAATAAAGCTTTTTGAGTTAAGTCCTGTCTGCGAGTCTGCATTTGGGTCCAGTCCTGCCTGCCGCACACAGCAACATATGACAACCTTTTATTATTACCTTGCAGAAAATCTCTTACTCAGTGACGGGGGGGTTTCCTGTCCCCGATTCATTGTCAGCTCTGTTGGTTTCTCTTCAGCCAGGTGTTGACAGCTCTGTATAGATCCGCCTCCCCCAGGTAAAAGTACTGATCCTTTAAGCTCCCTCATCCTCGCTCACAAATGCTGTGTGACCCTTGTTGGTTTTACATCATGGAGTTTGTACTGAATTTTGCTTTTGTGCATTTTACGTTCTTATTTGCATTTATTCTCACCACACTCACATTTTATTGGTCAACCAATAAAACATGACCTTGACCTTTCTTCCTGTCAAAGACAGACGATATTTCAGCAGTCAGGTGTGTAAACCACATGTCTTCTCCCACAGATGAACTGGTGTTCATAAAGGAAGGATGTGAGACGTGCAGACCTCAAACATACACCAGGTGGTTGGGGTGTTTTGACAGGAAGTTCGGCCTGATGTGAAATCAAAAACAGCATAAAAGGGCGACTTTACAGAGCTTGTTTCTCATCGTGACACACCCTGCTGTATTAATAACCACACCTTAGCTTTACAAACTGTAAATCGGTAAACATCGTTGGTCGTGTTTCTTTTCCCTCTCCATCCTTTGATCCGAACTCTCGGAGCTGATGGCCTCCGTCACTTTTCTCCTTCAGACGTTTTTCTTCTGTTTGTGATTCGAGACCCGAGACCAACCAGTAAAACACATTCCCTTTCCTCCACATCTCAGTTTCATGCTCATTCGACTTAGGCTTCTTTGTCTGAAAACAGCGATTGTATGAGCAAACACTGAAATGAGGAAGTGTCCACACCGGGTGATGACGGATGCGTGCGCATGGCTGAAAAGCGAAATTGTCTTTAGTTGAGAAAAACTTTCGTTTGTTTTCAGTGTTGTGAGTCGGCGTCTGTGTTTCCTGTTTCCTGTACACGCCAATAATCCCCTGATAAAATCGCTCCACCTTTACCTCCTTTTTCTCCTTCCTTCAGATTATTTTTTTCATGAGTTATCATTCTTGAATTCAGCTTCCTGTCTCACTTTCCTGATAAAATTCACAGTTTCCAGCTCTTCATTCCTGGAAAACCGCTGGGTGGGAGCGTTCGAGCTGATTTGAGGCCGTTTCCTGTCACACGTGTTAAAAACATGTTCACGTGTGATTTTTACCAGCAGAGCATCTCGCTCTCTCTCTGCCTTCAGACCTTTGAGAGACTTTCTGTTATCCTGGACCGTAAGCGCCTCCGGCCTGCCATCCCTCCTCCTCCTCCTCTTCACCTCCCCTCTCTGAAGCGGTGTCAGGTAGACGCTGTAAAAGCAGTGCAATGGATACCTCCTCACCTGCTCCTTCCCCGGGACCCCTGCTGAGAGCAAGCTGTTGTTCTGCAGCTCCTCCCCCCCTCCTCACCCCAAACACACCTGTCCACCTCCCACCTCCACTCTGCAAACCCGCCTCTGGCCTGGCGCTTCAATTATTGAAGAAGAGTTCGAGCTCGGCTTTCTGTGACGGGACTTTTTTAAACTCTTCTCTTTGATCTGCTGAATACATTTTTTAGACTTTTGTCACAGAAACTTTTTCATTATTTTATTTAAGGACATCAAACCTCCTCAGAAACATGGCTGAGCTGTGTGAGGATTTTCCCCTTTTATCAGAGGGAAAAAACAGAAACCATCAATTATTTTTGAATCATTTTACTCAACAAGGCTTCTGGTTTCTTTAGGTTATATTCAATGAATCATGAGGAACTGATTAAATAATTTCAGTTTTTAAAGTTTATTTGTTCTGACTCGGCCCACTTTTTTCTGTCTTGACTTAAATGTAAAGAGCTGCATCGTCTGCATACAGCGTCACGTGTCAGACGTAGTCACACTGCAGTGTATAATAACAGGCCTGTTCAGTCTTTCTGTTTCCTCTACAGTGTAGGATTTACCTGACTCGTCAGGTGATTAAGTCACTTTGGGACAGCTTTAAATTCAGAGATCACCAAAACAAAGATGAAGGAAACATAAGAATGAAGCTGCGAACGTCACTGGAGCCGAAAGAAGAGTGTGACTCTCAGAGGTCTCGGTTTGTTGTTTGGTGGCGCTTACCTCTTAAAGAATGATTCTTGTTGATATCATCCTACGAATTCAACCAGTCAGCATTGAGCCACGCCCAGATGCTTTTTAGAAGCCCCGAAAGAAGTCCTGCCTCTGTTGGTCTCAGGTCACAGAGGTCATGCTGAAACAGGATGAATGCGCCTTCCTGTGGCTCACTGTGACTGTACAGGTTGTTAATTATATTTCAGTTTAACTGGATGAAACAACCCCAGGGAAAAATAGAACATCTCCATCAGCTAAAACCAGAGATCTTTAGATAAAGAATCCTATCAGAGCAGATCTCAGTGATTCAAATTGATGCATTTATCAACACAGCCGTTTATGTTTTTTTTATAGATAATTATTTTAAATTATAAATTTAAAGCATTTGACTCCGTTTATCTCTGTGCCCTAATTCCTGAACTGTTAAAATCTAAAAACTACTTATATATCACAAATACTTTGGAGTAAAGAGTACATTTCTCTTTTTGCAGTAAAAACTACGACTATGAGTTCAGCCGGAGTTACAGTGAGAGGTTTTGAGATGAGTTCTTGAGGTCAACCTGCACTTCAATTCATGTGTTTAAGAAAGCAGCAGAAGCCAGAGAGCGGCACACATGCTCACAGTGGAGGAAGAGGAGGAGGAGGAGGAGGGGAGGAGGTCTCATGGTTTGCTATCTGTGCAGGACTGTAGCTAATAAAACTAAACTGGGCCTGAGGGGAAGCGGCTGAACTTCCTGTAGCGGTGGTATTTATTTATTCGGAAGGTCCGTTTCAGGTCTCCAGAGTCAGCCGTAAACAAAGAGCTCTCGTCCTCCTCCTCCTCCTCCTCCTCGGTCGGGATCGCCTGCTCGACTCTGATTTATTTATAATTCCCTGAAACCACTCTGCGCTGCAACCCGATCGCTGCGAGCTTGTGAAAACGTCGCTTTTCCTCGAGATTTGCTAAAAAGGAAGTTCTCCTTCCCTCCACCGTTTAATTCCAGCCCTCGGCCACGCACGCAAATAAATACCTTTCTACTTTAAACATACACGGGATCATTAATTTGGCCCATCTGTTCCCCACTCGGCACCACAAACACATTTGGCTCATGTTGCACTGATAAGTGGGACGCCGTGAGGAACGCGATGAAATAAACAGATCTGACGGTTTGAATCTTTTTCACGCTCTCAGCGGCAGACGGAGGAGACGCTCTGAAACGAGGTGGAGGGAGCGCACGCACCGACGAGCGGGTTACTCCTGGAAATGGGAGGTCAGAAGTCGAGCCTCATTTAACTTCGTCCCAGAGTCAAATGGTCAGAAAAGACGGTTGCGTGCAGACCGAAGGATAACATTAGCTGTGGTGTACTGCAGGCCGCACAGGAAGTGATTTCAGTGACTTTATCATCCAAAAATGTCCCGAGCTGCTCTCAGGACATCGACTTTTAACAGTCGTCACATCAGGAAAGGTGACAGACTGAGAGCTGGACACCGCCAGTTAAATGGTTACTGGACTCTGCTGATGTCACAGTTGTAGTGTATGATGTCACGTCAGCCATAACCACAGAGTCAGGCTCCAGAAGCACTCAGTTATAGAAAACAGTCAGAGTTTGGGTCAAAGTGAAACCGTTTTAAAAAGCTCAGATTTCTTTGCCCCTCGGAGAAGTCTTAACATAAGTCGAGCAGAAAAAAATGGGATGATTCGTGATCGCATGTGCAAAACAACAGAATTAGCCGTAACGTGTCGGCTGAAGTTTATGCGTCCACAGGAACGAACGATAGTTTAGATAATGCTTCAGAGTAATGTTTCAGGATGCTGCCGAGTGGGAGAGGGGGGCGTCTAACAGTTACTGAACGTGACTGCAGTTCACTGGTGATCACCGTGACGTCTTTAGTGACGGTTCTGGGTCTGTGAGGGCTTCTTTGTGATTCATACTTTATATCTAATTTTTTTGTCAGGATGTATTTTTGGGGTTTTGTGCCGTGATTGGACAGACACGGTGGAAACCGAAAGGCCTGAATCTAACCCAGCAAGGACTAGCTATATGAGGATGCTCCATCTTGTACTTCTTCCCATCTGAAATCTTAAATCAGGTCAAGGCTCCTTAGTAAGAGGATGCTGCTGTAGCCTGGTCGATGGTTGATATAAAGTCCATCAGACTGGGACGTAGAAACAGAGACGGGGGGGGCGATGTTGGAGCTCTCCCGGCCTTTCGTGTTGATTTACATCCTCTGAAGGTGGAGAGGTCAGACTGAGAGAGGAGTCCTCCCTCCTCTGAGCGTTTCACACCAGCTTTAATCCATGAATCCGCG
The DNA here is from genome assembly GCA_015107715.1 of Tylochromis polylepis. Taxonomy (NCBI): domain Eukaryota; kingdom Metazoa; phylum Chordata; class Actinopteri; order Cichliformes; family Cichlidae; genus Tylochromis; species Tylochromis polylepis. The sequence goes on from VVHJ01018136.1 coordinate 16,659, forward strand.
AATGAATGCGTTAATTTCAGCTTTATTACTGTAAACTGGCCTGTGAGAGATGGACGAGTCTCCGCAGCAGCTGAAACCTGAAAGAAGAAAAACAAAGACCAAAAAGAGGAAAAAAACGACTGTTTGAGGCGGACGGCGTGATGAGCAGATCAGATCAGAGAAGCATCGCTGAGGTAGCACAGCTGTTGTTGGTGTGCGCCTCAGAAACAGCTGAGTGACACGTGAGGGCCGGCCCTCCTGAGGATACCAGACAGTTGTTGCTCGTTGCTGGAACATCTGGACGGCCAACCGAGAATTTGTCTCGCTCGCCCCTTGGCGAAGGACGAGCTGGCGGCGTAATTGTAATATTTGGGGAAAAGTTTGGAGGGAACTTGATTTAACCCTGAAGAAGGGAGTTTGGAAAGTGGCTTCAGGGCTGGAGGGGAATATTCTCCCATCAGGAAGAGCTCAGATCAAACAGGAAATGACATCTGATTGGCCCTAAAGTTCTAAGAGATGAGAGAGGAGCCGGGATCAGCCTGGGAAAATATCGCATCTGCTCCAAGTTTAACACACCGGTAATGACCCAGCGCACAGAGGAGCGCAGAGCCCGCTCTCACTGACCAGATCGTGATTGGAGCTATGGTAAAACATGACGCTGTGGTTCTCGGTCTGCCACCTTTCCTGCTTTGTAAAACTTCGTAAAACTCACCCTGACAAACAGAATTTCACAGAGAAACCCGACGTTTGAATACTGATGAGTTACATGACACACAGTCAGCAGCTTCTGATAATGAGCTGAGTGTGGTGGAGTCCAAGAATAAAAGCACAGAGGTGGACATGAGCAGAATAATCCTCTAAAATCCAAACTTATAAACTAAAAATGAGAAGCTAACGAACCTTATGATGTTTGATGGCCGAGTCCATGCCGAGTATTCGCGCGCTCGCTGCCAGCTGTGCGCAGAGACCAGAGGTGTTAGCGCGCGTCTGAGGACGACTTGCTTTGATGAAAACTGTACGAAATACGATTGTTTGGAAAGATGTTTCTGATGTTCCAACAACATTTGGAAAGTTTTTGATCCCAGATGTTTGAACATGTGAGCAAATTTTCACGTAACCCTGAGTTTTTATCAAAGTGGTGAGTGTCCTCTGGATGTTGTGATCACTGTGTTTATTTAAAGTTGTATCTTCCATAGGCCCGGCCAGATGTTGGGGTGTTTCTGTCTTGCATCCGACCATGACTGAGTTTAAACATCTTTTTAATTTAATGCAAGTTTCATTTAACCAACAGAACATGAGCCACCTTTTACACAGCACAACACACCTGCTGTGTAGGCCAGACCGAGGAGCCGAACCACAGGAAGTGGCTGTTAAAGACCGTGCGTTTGTATGAAACTGTTCCTCACAGCGCTGTCCGGTGGACGTCACAGGAACTGCACTCAGCGCTCTGGAGCTTCCTGTTTGTCCAAACATCGTAACCAGAGCTCGTCGAGTGTTTGTCGTTGTTCCCGTAAGCGTGCGATGGCGGCGTGCTGACCTCAGCACATGTTGGTGACAGAGCAGCATTGTTGTTGTTGTGCGTCTCCAGCCCGAAGCAGACAAACAGACAGATTCACATCCACCTGCTGTAGCCATGAGTGTGTGTGTGTGTGTGTGTGTGTGTGTGTGTGTGTGTGTGTGTGTGTGTGTGCGCGCGTGCTTCTGTCTGCCAGCTGTTCCAACCAGAGGCTCCAGTATGAATATTCATGATACACCTATTCCCAGGAATCTGCAGCTGGACACACACACACACACACTCTGAATGATGGTAACCATGCTTATAAGAGCTCACCTGAGTCTCCTCAGACCATGTTGTTCATACTTTCAGTTTTCTTTTAAAGCTTCATTACTTCAGTCTGAGCGTGCTCGTCAGGGCGTCACATCCACCTACTGAAATTTTACTCAGGTCAGTTTTCAGTTACCTGGAGAGTTTGAATTTTGTGGGGGGGTTTTCTCCTGGGTTTGTCTGTCAGGCTATACACAGGCTGGTGCTTTACCCACTGATTGGTCCAGATAACCCTTCGACCCACACTGCACCAGTTAAAATTCATCATGTTATCATCTAACCGGTCCTCTTGGTGCTATTTCCATTTGTTGTTGTACACATTCTCCTGTGCTGTATGAGATGGAAAAGCTGATAAACTGAACTTTCAGGTTTACAATCTGAACTGGTTTCAGTCACTGGTTTGGTTTACTTTCCCAGTCTCCTTGTTTAGAGGTAAGAGATGATTACAGTTTACACGTTTGAAAACACGACATTAACCACTGCAGGGTTTACATGCACTTCTTCACTCTGCCACTAGAGGTCTCTGCAGACAGTCCTGCTTTGTCAGCACTTATGTTATTTATCTCAGTTATGCACACAACTTTCCTTCAGCGGCCACCGTGTCATTTTTCACTGTGTTGATGTGAAGTGATAAATATTAAAATTACAGTGTGTAATATTTTTCATCACTAGTCAATAGATTGTAGATTGCAGTCAACTGAGTTCTATTTCTTTTTACCACTACCACTAATTTATCGGCATTATCATAGCTACTGTCAGTGCTATAGGACAAACCTATAGCTAGATCAAACACATTCAATTGAGACTGTACCCCATAATGGCCATGACCAGCCAGCATGTTTCTACTACTCTTTGTACTTTTGGACTTTTTCCCTATCAGTGGAAGGCAGTCCACTGTTTACCTCAGCTGTCAATGGTGGGCGTAAAGCATCCTCCTTTATTTACTCTGGAGGAGTCTGTAAAACCTTGCGAAAGGAGTCAGAGAGTCAGAGAAGCTCACTTCTGTCTGATGACAGCAATACTGAGGTGAGCTGTTGATTATATACTGAACTGTCTGTATGGCCGCCATTTTTCTTAGCTGTCAGTCTCTGTTAGCTACTGTCAGTCTCTGTTGGCTACTGTTAGTTGCTGTTAGCTCCTGTTATATGGTGTTAGCGACTGTCAACTACTGTTTGCTGCTGTTAGCTACTGTTAGTCGCAGTTAGTCTCTGTTAGCTACTGTTGTATGTTGTTAGCGACTGTCAACTTCTGTTAGCTACTGTTAGTTGGGTGTTAGGGATCTTTGAAGTGTATCTAACATTGTTGAACACTTAGCAATTAAACTCTCATACAGTGTGAGAATGTAATAAACTATATCAGAGAGGAAGTGTGATGTTTTGGACACTCAAGCCTGACATTAGCTGCCATAAGGTTAGCTTATAACCTGTTGTTGTTGTTTAGCCGGCTCTTGTCAGCTGTCTGGAGATAGGAGGGTCACATGTCTCATCTGCTGACAGTAAGTGAATGTGACAGTATCGGGAATAAATGAACTTATGCACGTTTCCCTGTGTTAGAGGCCTGACTTCAAGAGATGAGGCTTGAGGTGTGGAGAAAGAGGATGAGGTTTTTTTAAGATTGTGGCTTAGTTTCTTTGGTGAAGAGGACCCTGTCTCTGATCATAACACAGGTATGGTGCTTCAAATCCCGAGTCTGAAGATGCAGACATGAATTTAAATGTCCCTCCACGGCAGGCGAACACCTACGACTTCTGTTCTTCTCCGCCTTTGGCGCAGTACGTATGTAGCCTTCCGCCATCGGCAGAAGGCAGATGTCCTTCCTGACCTGTGTATTCAAACACGGTGGGGGAGGATGGCGGCCTCTGCCCGCTAAAATGTATTTTCAATACAATAATTAGATGTTTGTGAGAATGCGTCAGTTTGTTGAAAGATGTAATAGCACACTAATTTCTGTATATCTATGAGTACACAATGCTTTTTTAAAATTAAATAACCTCAAAAAACGACTGACTGCACTTTTAGCCCAAACTGCCATCAGCCAGTGAGTCTCGCAGCACTCATCGTGTCGAAGCACCAACGCCATTATGCGATGCCTGTGTCTACGTCTGTCACGGATAGCGGTGGGAGGTAACAGGCAGCGTGTGTGGGATCGATCAAAATTTGCAGATGATGCTCTCTGCTGTGATGGCTGTGGTGTGAAATGCATGCTGGGAAGAAGACATCTGAGTGTTAAAAGCTGCGTTCACGGAAGTTTTATCCGTTCCTCCTTCGCTCCTCGCTGTGACTTCCTGTCTCACTTCGAGAGCAGATGTCGTCATCGGAGTCGTGAACGGGCAGGAAGCGTGTCTTCGTTCTTCATCCTGTAACAGTTGAACAGGCGGCGGTGGGCGGATGCTGCGAGGCACTTTAAGGTGGAGAGAAGAGTCTCTGAGTAAAGGAGGGAGTTAAGGTGGTATGAGGAGATTTGTGGAGCTGAGATAAAATGGATCTCCAGTTTCTCTCAGTGGAAGTCCCTCTCACCTCCTCTCTCCTCCCTCTCCCTCTCATGGATTTTTGTCTCCCCCTCTGGCCCCAGCCAACCAGAAGAGGAGGCCTGGAGGGAGCAGATGAGCAGGAGGAGGAGGAGAAAGAGGAGGCGCTGGCTGAAGAGAGAAAGCAGCCATGTGCTTTTTATTAAGCGCTGCGGAAATAAGTTCTGACCTGCTCGCTCAGGAGGGCACAGAGGGGGGAGGCAGGGGGTCAGAGAGAGAGGCGAGGAGGTGAAGCGGGGCGAGGAGATGATTACCGAGCTAAAAGTGGCACTGAAATGTGTTTAAGGTGGTCTGAAATCTGTGGGAGGTAGTTAAGGTGGTGAGAGACTAAAGGTTTTGAGTTCAGCAGCATTTTTATCAGGATTAAAGTTGTCGGCAGGACTTCAGGAAGCTTCAACTTCCTGTTTGGATATCTCAGATTAGAGGATTACCACCTGGTGGTCTGTGATGTCACTGTGATAAAGACGGTCACCCCTGCACAGGTGTAGCAGACAGGCTAGCTGTACCGGGTGAAGTGTGGTACAGTCTGTGGTTGGGTCAAAGTTAAAGTAAAATTCCGACTCTGCATCGTTAACAAGCTGAAGATCGAACGTGATGAACACACTTGGCCAGGCGCCCAGGTGTGAGCTGAGGCGCATGCATCATCCGCAAACCTACATCATCTCCCTCTGCTACACATATGGGGGGACGGGTGGAGGTGGGAGGGGCCAGTGAGCGATGGTGTCCCACGTCCCACTTCCTCCCACAGCATCTTTCATCATCCTCGCTCCCTGCTGTTGCCCCCCACGGCGGTCATCACTCTCCTCCACGCCGAGGTCGCACACCTCTGAACCCACTCACACAGATTCACACACAATCACGATCACACACTCACACTCTCATTCACACACTCTCACGCACACACACACACACACACACACACACACACACACACACACACACACACACACACACACACACACAC
>VVHJ01018138.1:4303-17448 GCA_015107715.1 Tylochromis polylepis
TTGCAGGCCAGAGGTGATGTAGATGGTTTGTGGCCGTGGAGCTCGGGACGTTCACGACTCTTCAGCTAAATGTTTTAAAGCTGCTCCCCTCGCAGCGTGGCTAAACGCCTGGTCGCTGATGTCTCTGATAGACAGAAGCAGGCTCCTTCAGACTGCGCTCAGCTTTGAATGTTTCATTAGTGTTTACTTACTTCCAGACTAGAACGCCAGGACACCCCCCCCCCTGTTGAAATGCCTTGTAAGTTACTCAGCAGGAACATCTGCAGTTGCCCATCCTTCATTGCACTGTGTGGAAATGAGGTTAAATATGGCATCATATTCAGGTGACTGCCTCTCCTTTGTGTCTGCTGTTTGCTGTGATGTGCAGATGGCAAGACATCGGGTTTCTCAAGCAATGGCCAGTGGAACAGAGCTGTCCCACCAGAGGGTCCAGTGGGGTCCATTCAGGGGCTTTGCAGTGTGTCAGAGGTCATTAATGTTTCCATATTTTCAGTAAATTGCACCGCTGTTATATAAAGAACTCCATGATATGTGAATGTTATGTTCCTTTGTTTAACTCGCACTTGTTTCTGGCTGAAAGCTCGGAGTGAGTCGAGCGGGCCGACAGACTGAGCGCGGCTCAAAGTGCTGAATGGAGTTGAGCGGCTGAGCCGACAGGCAGGCGACGGTGACTCTAAGCACAACAGAATCCAATTAGCATCGAGGGGCCAAAAAAAACCCACAAGGAGCAAATTTAGCAAAACCAATCGCAAAGGTCTTAGCGTCTCAGCGACGCCGAACGACCTGGCAGAGGAGAAGCGAGCCGAGGTCGACGACCCGCAGGGGACGACCTCGTGAGCCTCGGCTGCGCAGGCTGATTAAAGTTCAAGCACAAGAGAAGGAAGCGGAAACGCGATGGGTTAGACTCACAAATGCACAGAGACTGCAGGACGCAGAGGGAACCAAATGAGACAAGAGGGGACAAGGAGACGCATCCAGGACCGAAATCACAGAAAAGCAAATCAGAAAATCCAAAATGTTTGAACTGTCACGTGACTGAAATTCAGCAAGCAAACCGCCAAACCTCCCTCTGTGGACATGTAGTCTCTCTGTTGTACTCTGAGCTGGCGCTGCACATTACTGCTCACAGGTGGATTTGTGCAGCGTCGGTTTGAAACGGAGAAGAAACCGTAGCTCAGAACTGCAGATGTTGACGTGAAAACTGTGACAGCTGCTCAGTCATATTTGTTTCGGCCAATATTGAGAAAACACAGTTGCACAAAGACACTAAAAAATATGAGATTAATGTATTTTTTTTAAAAATCCTTTTCAAAAACGTGTTTTTGTTTGTTTTTTTTTAATTGAAAAATAACTAAATTGAACTAAACATGCCAGAGGCCGTCAGACAGCAGACAGGACAGCGTTAACAATCACTGTGCATTAATTGTGATAAACATGTGATTATTTGCAGAGCCTCAATAATGTAGAGCTGCTCAAAGGCTCTCTGTGTGATTTTGGTAAAGCCAGTTTATTTACCATTTCAACCCCCCCCCCCAAAAAAAAAAATAAAATAAAAGAAATAAAGTGAGTCGTTGCCAAAAGTGCCAGCAAAATAAAATACTGAATACAACTCATAAGCAGACGCCGCTATTCATTGTTAGGTTGTATTTTTAGTGATGTGTCCAGCTTTGCTGTTTTCAGTACTTAGTAATAGTTTCTAAAACTACGATTATTCAACGATTAACCAATAAAGTATTTTATTTAAGACCAATATCAGCATTTTCCAGCCAGTTGGAGATCCTGAACCACAGCGCTGTGGAGTTTCTGATTTGGCTAAAAAATCTGAATTCCTGCAGTTTTTAGCTCCAGTGGAACTAATCGAGTTTTGTGTTTCACTCTGATTTGATTAGCGTCTAACATCTGTGCCAGCTGCTTTGTCTGCTCTCAGGGAGCCATTTGGAGCATTTGAAACAAAAATGCACGAGAGCAACTCGAGTCACGCCTGTTTCTTTTAGCAGTGAAAGAAAATCTTTGTGCATCAGCCGCGTGCTCTAGAAATGACCCTAAAGGGGGCGCTGTCATGCTCGCCTGCAAGGACCAATCGGAGGTCTGAACAGCTGCACGTTTCCAGCTCGCAGAGTTTAGTGTGTCGGTGGTGCAGTTTCCTCTGCGCTGCCTCTCCTCTCAAAGTCAGACCCTCCCAGCTGGAACGATCATGACTCAGCCAACAACCCCCCAACACACACACACACACACACACACACACACACACACACCCATCCTGCTGCACAACAATCTGACCCCACCACAGTACAAAGTGCAGAGAGGGTGGGGAAAACAAGCACGCCTCAGAGGGGAATTCTGCTCATTTTTAAAGGAGAACTTCACCCAAAATCTCACTTTGAGAGATTGAACCCTGCAGGACTGGAGTCCACAAATGATTCACCACGCAGTGAGGAATATTCTAAGTGTTCTTTTTAGTGTCGTCACTAAAAAGAAAGATGTGAATGGAGCGAGAGCGGTCCAGGTCACATGTTAGTCCATCTTTCCAGAACTTGTGTCCCATCCTTGCAGTGCAAAAACAAGGCTGAAAGTTATTAATCAGTGAGTGGGAGGAGAGCTGCTGTGAGTACTCCAGACTTAACTAGAGATGCTCACGCTGACTATTCATGAGTCGGCTGTGAGTTGTAAAACTGCTTTAAAAAAAAAAAAAAGCGTATATATTGTCTGTAAACCGTAAATGTAATAGAATTAAAGATGTTCAACGTTTGACTGCCAGGAGCGCTGTGTGCTCTGAGACCACAGCTGTATTAGCGTCTCACAGTTCTTACCAGTGTGACGTCATATGATCCAAAAATCAACATAACCCAAGGTTTAATGTCCGAACACTAATAACTGCACATTTACACGATCGCACTGCAGCGCGTGAGCGGCCTGGAGCGGCTCTGTGCCGCGTTCAGGAACCGTAAATGCACCCGGGGCGGACAGGAGCAAACACTTCTGCTGCCGCCTCCGTGCTGGACTCCCTGTGGGTGGGGCTACAGGCAGCTCCGCCCACACACCAGCGACCAGGTGAGCTAGCCTAGCAGGTGTTTTTACCTGGATAGAGAGAACCATTTGTGCCACAAAGTTTGGAAGTCCAGACGGAGATTCAAAGAAGAGCTTCACAGTTCTGCTGAGGAAACGCGAACACCACCATCCAGATGTTAATTTAGTTTAAAGACAGCAAAAAGTGGCATTACATCCAAGAGTGCATTTTTTGTGTAGTTCTGTGGTTTGTTTCTTTTCAAACACGCCATAACCTGTTCTACATTGAGTATGGTATATATGACACAAGAAAGGGCTCTTGTAAACTTGTGATACACTGTGAAATGGACACAATCTTCCAAACGTTTCGCATCATACCGGCCAGCACTGCTTGTTTTTTAACAAAGTAGATTTGTCCACAGATGTGGTACAAAGTTCCACATTGCAGTGGGAAAAGTGTAGAAATCCAGTGCACAGGTGGCGATCAGAGACGCCGTCTGGCTGATGTCAGAAACAGGTGGATGGAGGGGATTTCTAACAGGACGTGAGTCCAGCTTCAGCTTCCACCCCGACACAGCGGGGCCCGATTTAGGCTCAGGCGCTGAGCCTCGGTGTGCAGCGAGGGTTTATGAGGAAGAGCAGGGCGACATCAGCATACAGGCGGTGGGGGAAGCCACGAGAGTGTGCAATGGACAGAAAACCGCCACGTGGCTGCTCCTCACGACGGGGGTTTAACAGGAAAACCGCTGCTACGCCCAGTAACACACACTCCTACACTTCCTCCAGAGCTGAGAGGAGAAAGCGCGAAGCCGCTGGACAGGAAGTGCGTGCACTTCAAAGAGACGCTCCATTAAGGCAGGAAGACGTATTGATTAGACGGCGGATGTACTCTGCACCGCCACATCCTCAAGGACCAGGAAAAAGGAAGTCACTGGAATGAAGTAAAAATGGAGGAAGCAGAACAATGAGAGTGGGGGCGACCTTCACTGAATTATAAGAGTCGGTGCTTTTAAATTAGGCTATGAAATGATGATGATGATGAACTTGAGCAGTAAGTGTTTTAATAATAAAAATCCAGATGAATCAGTTCAGCATAGCAACAGCCACATATCATATCAGCGATAATGGACAAAACGACATTTTTCTATATTACAAATGGACACAAATCACTTCCAGCACCAACGGCAGAAACATGGCTGAAGGGTCCAGTTCAGTCTCTAGCTGGCTGAGCTAAAGCCTGACAGGCGGACAGAAGCTGCTGCCACCTGTGCTGGCTAACTTCAAACCTTTTTAAAATCTAAACGCGTGAGTCACGTAACCACAAAAAAACATGTTCCTCTCTGCTGTAAAGCTTTTCTATGGGAGACGAGGAGGTCAGAAGAGCTGCTCCCGCGGTCGTTCACGCACACATCGGCGCTCTGTGATACCTGGAAAGGTTCAGACGTGTGTGAAAATGATCGTTTTAAGATGATCATCTGTAGCAGACAGAGCTGGTAGAGCTGCAGGTGATTGGAGCAGAGAAACTCTCAGTGAGGAAACTGACTGTGCCCCTCCACTGCTGTATTTGTTTCCGTTATCTTAGCCAATCATTGATTCCCCCATTGTTTACCTCAGCAGGTGCCCTCAATAGCATTTTGAACGCGCAAATCCGTCTCGTTGGCCTCGGGTATTTGTGTCGTTTGGAAGCGCTCCATCCTGTTCTTTTCTTTCCTGCCTCCAGAGTTTAATCGGCTCAGTAAATGAAGGAGCTGTTCTTCCTGTGTTCTCAGGACGGTCACCCTGACAGGCTGCAGTGTGGGCTGGAGGTGGGAGGAAGACTCTTCCTGCTGGACCTGGAGAAGAACCAGTGAGTGTGAACGGCGTGACATTAAACACCACATGTACAGAACCTCCTGGTCGGTCTGTGACGTTAATCTGAGCATGTTTAAGAAACGAGAGACGCGATGAGCTGCTAAAATCTGTAAGCTGTGAAATGTTAAAATTACCACCGCGCAGCCGTCACTGCGGATCATGTCGGAATGAGGAGACATTAAAAAAAATACTTTTTAATTTTATTGCTGCTGTTTGATTCTGAAATCGTTCGCTCGCTGTTTCTGACCGTGTCACTTCCTGTTGACGTTAGTTCACAGTTGGTACAGGGGCATTTTTATCTTGTTCTCACAGACTTTATTCTGAGCCCGTCCCAGCTATCATTGATACTAAAGCCATGGTCATAATTTGGTGTTATAATATTTAAATTTGGTGAGATCACCTTTACACCGCGGCTGCCAGTTTGGGGTTGCTCCCTGGAAGTCGCGCTCTGACCACCCGAACCTTGTAATTGCTTGAAAAGCCGTCCCTGGTGGCGAACATCGCAGGTCATTTGAAAGGCCGTAACACGAGGGCCTGTCGCCTCACTCGTTTGAATAATTCTGTGAGAAAACCCATGAATGTGGTTATTTTAATGCTGCTGTTTGACTCTCAGTCTCTCACAGACTTTGACCTTTGTCTCTTCAGCGACCTGCTGCCCAAACCGCCAAACGTCTTCTACTACCTCCCCAACGGTACGGGAGTGTCTGTAACGGCCAACCCTGTGGTGAGTCAGCGAACGCACCGCAGCCCCAGACCTTCCCCGTAGAGTCGTCCAGCTGTGACAGATGCTGTTGTGTTTATGTCGTCTGCAGACTCACTGTTATTACCACGGCAGCGTCAGAGGATTCCCCCAGTCCAGAGTGGCTCTGAGCACCTGCTCGGGACTCCGGTCAGTATAGCCCCCGCCCCCAACCAGGAAGGACAACCTCTCAGGCCCCATCACAGTGTCACTATCCCAACACAGCACCTTGCTCTCAGCTGGAGGCTTATTTGTCGTTCACAGAGTTTCTAAAAGCAGAGTAGGAGGCTTTCAGGCCCCTCTTCTGTGGAACCAGCCCTCAGTTTGGTGTCAGGACACAGACAGCCTCTCTACTCTCAGGTTTAGGCTTGAAACTTTCCTCTATGGTTAAACCTATAGTGGGGGGGCTGGATTAGGTGACCCTGAATCCTCCTTTCCTCTGAAAAAGTAACAGAGACCCTGAGCTACGAGCAAGACACAACACAAACTAAAGCAGAGAGAAGATAAACCTTTATTTGTCACTGCTGCATGCCATAACACAGAGAGTGGAGGAGAAAATCCCATTGCATCCTGGGAAGTCTGCAGGAGAGTTTAGGGTCATCTGCTCCAGCCCTCACTGTAAACTCTATCGAGACAGCTGGTAGAGGTTTCTGTATCTGTTAAATACAGATTGCACAATAAAAAAACCCAATAATTTTAGTCTGAGAGAGGAAGGAAGAAGAAAAGAGATCTCTCTCTCAGTTTACAGAGTTTCTGTGCTCTCGATTAAACGCTCAAACGGACGTGAAGTCGGACGAACGGAGACGCTGGGCTCGGGAGGAAGTCGTCCTGTTTAGACAGCGCTGCTTTCCAAACGCTCATCCTGTTCTGCAAAAACAGAAGCTGCAGATTTCTGCTGACGGCATCGAGGCTGTAAAATGGTCCTGGGTGTCAGGCAGGCAGCTGTTAGCGCTCTGAAGGCTCTGACAGCGATCTGTGTTTAGACTGCGAGATCTTCAAGTTCAGTGAGTCAGGACGGTGTGAAATTCACTGCTGCGTCACGTCCCGTGTTCAAAAACAAAAACTTGTTCTGCAGCAGCAGCAGAGAGAATCAGAAAGCTGCTTAAACTTAAAAACCTCCAATCCGCTCAGTCCACAGTCCAGGACTCGCTGTTTCAGGTCTTTGTGTTTAATTCGGTGTTCTTGGCAGAAAACCTGAGTGAAGCGTCAGCGTTCCAGTGCCGGCCGAACTGATCCGGATCAATGGCCGCGACCTCTGGCCTGCAACAGAAAATGTGCAAGCTGCAGGACGATTGTTAGGCTGATTTATCGGCTCACGTGAAGAGAGAGGGTCCAGGCTTGAAGCCTTCACGGGCTTCCCACTGAGCTCAGATTATACACGAGCTTTATTAACCTTTATTCATCAGTTTGGATTACTGAGAGCGTAAAAACGTTTCACACAAGGAAAAACAAAAACTTACAGAGATTTTCTCCATCTCTGCAGCTTAGTGAGCTTTGTGGTGGTTTCCTCCCAGCCGTTAAGGTCAGAGAGAAAAGAACTGAGCCTGCAGTCTGATTTATGAAATAAACGACTCGAATCATTTTTTTTTCTAACTGCACAAAAAGAAACTCTGAGTCATCATTTCTCTCTGTGTGATTTCATAGCCGTCACGCCCATCCTACTTCCTCCGGTAAAAAAAAAAAAGACTTTATCTGTGATGTCAGCATCGTAATAATAACAAATCAATAAAAACCAGTTTTATTCTGCTTTCTGTCGTTATGTGATAGAATTATTTACAGTGGAGGTGTGTGTGTGTGTGTGTGTGATGGGGGGGGACCAAAATCCTGGTCCCCACAAGTTTGAAGGCAGTTTTGAGACTCAAAATGTGGTTTTAGTGTCAGGGTTACAGTTATGGTTAGGTTTAGGGTAAGGGTTAGGGAAAGCATTATGTCAATTAGATGTCCCCACAAGATATGAATACCCAACGTGTGTGTGTGTGTGCTTAGAAATATAAATAAGACCCCCGTTAATCGACTGTTTCCTCCTGCAGTGGCATCATCGCCCTGAACTCCACCCTGAGCTTTGAGCTGCAGCCGCAGGAGGAGCACCACCATCACCGCCACCATGCGGGGGAGGAAGAGGAGGAGGAGGGTGCAGGAGGAGAGAGCGGAGGAGGAGGCAGGAATGGAGGAAGCGGAGGAGGAGGAGATGATGATGGAGGAGTCCACCTGCTGTTCTCTACCACCCCCTTGGAGGGTGACGCTGCAGGAGGCTGTGGAGTGTCTCACACCGCCGTCCCCCCCATCCACAGCTCCACACACCCACACAGGGTGAGACAGGCCGCCGTGTTTTCATAAAGAGAGCTAAGATATACAGATACAGTTAAGATATGCTTACAAAGACAAAAACACAAGGAACGTGTGACAGGTGTTGCTTTGCAAAGGTAAGGCTCAGGGCACCCAGGAGGTCCGTTCTGGAGAGGTTCTGGTCTGGAGGCTTTAACCATTAAAGATTTCTCAACGAAGGTTATCATCTCTGTCACCGCACGAGCAGTTCAAACTGTAAGTTAGCATGTGGCTCCATGCTGCAGGTGTCGATGGGGTCGTTAGAATGAAGTTTAACTGCAGAAGTTTGATAATTACAAATACGTCAAACTTTTACTCACTGAAGGCGCCGCTTATTGTCCTGTTTGACCTCTGACCTGACCTCTGCGTGTGTTCTGTCTGCAGACGAAGAGAGACATCCTGTCTGAGACCAAATACATCGAACTGGTGCTGGTGGCCGATCACCAGGAGGTCAGTGTGTGTGTGTGTGTATTTGAGACGGGTCTGCTGATGTGTGTCTTAGTTTCCTCGTCAAAGCAGGTTTTCACAGGTTTGTCATCACAGTTGTCTAACAGTTATTTCTGACGGGATTCGACTCGATGCAGCAGAGCGGTGACCGCTGAAGGTCATGTGATTTGGGGACTAACATGGCCTGGAGCTTGGCGCAGAGATGAGGAGCATGCTGCAGCGAGCCAAAGAAATTTCTTTTATAGAGTTTCAGCTTTTTTGTTTTGGTTTGTTTTTTTAACTGCAGTACTGCGTTCTTGACACAAGATGGCAGCAGTTTGTTTCACCCTAAAATCTGCCGAACGATTCTTTGTGGTTCTTACTGTGTTTGATTTGCACTTTAACATGTTGGTTGTTACATCCTGATGTAACTGAAGTCTGCTCCACAGTTTCTGAATTACCAGAAGAACAACAACACCATCATCTACCGCATGCTGGACGTGGCCAACCAGGTGGACTGGGTGAGATCTCTGGCTTCCTGTCACAGCCGGCCTCTGCAACGCTGCAGCAGCGCACCTGAACCGCCTCTTCTTCCTGTTTCAGTTCTACCGTCCCCTGAACGTCCGCGTGGCGCTCACGGGTCTGGAGATCTGGAGCGACCGCGACAAGATCCGGGTGGAGAAGAGCCCGACCGACACCCTAAACAACTTCTTGGAGTGGAGGACCAGAGACTTGCTGCCGCGCCTTCGCCACGACAACGCCCAGCTCGTCATGTAGGAGCGCTTACCAAAATAAAAGTCTCAGATTGCTCCTGATCCGGGTTGTCACGGGTTCGTTTCTTCTTCACAGGGGCGGGTCCTTTGACGGCACCACAGTGGGGATGGCGTCTCAGTCGTCCATGTGCTCCAGAGACAGGTCGGGCGGAGTCAACGTGGTGAGTCGGCCTACATGTCCAGCTCCATTTACTTCCTGTGTCACTGTGATTTATTGATTAGTCCAAGTTCAACTTTTTCACCTCAACAAGATTTTAAAAAATATTTAAAATTAGTGTTAAACATTTTTATAGTCCTTCTTTTACAGTTTACTGACAAAATATTCGGCTCCGTAAAAATGACGCGATTTCTCTCTTCCTGTCAGGATCACCTGGTCAGTGTTCTGGGCGTGGCTTCAACTGTTGCTCACGAGCTAGGTCACAACCTCGGGATGAGCCACGACACCGCGGAGCGCCACTGCTCCTGCCAGAACGAGCCGCGGCTCGGGGGCTGCATCATGGAGCCCTCAACCGGGTCAGTACCAGACTGTTTAACCCGGGTCAGCGTCATCACTAAAGACTGTGCATCAGACCAGAAGCCCCAACACATCCGCCTGCTGACACTCGTAGCTCGAGTCCTTTTTCTTTAATTTACTCTGTGGTTTGACTGCTTTATACTGCTTGTTAGATCAGCTCAGTCGGTCCTGCAGGCTTACCTGGTTAGCTGTGTAATACCAGTCTCCTGTGACCTCTGACCTCAGGTTCATGCCGGGTCAGCAGTTCAGCAGCTGCAGCGCCGCAGATCTGTCCGTCAGCCTGCTGCACGGCGGCGGTATGTGTCTGTTTAACGTGCCGCAGCCGGAGCATCTGCTGGGAGGACCTCGCTGTGGAAACCTGTACGTGGAGAAAGGAGAGGAGTGTGACTGCGGCCTGCTGGAGGTACTCGCCTGTTTACTTGCTTCTGCTGTTTCAGGTGGGATTTACTAGGCCGAGTTTATCTCGGGGCGTGTTTGCTCTCTGCACAGCGGAGCCAGGAGAAGCTCTTCAGTTTCAGTCACAGTTACTCTGGGTCTCTTGTCCCAGCAGCGACGAAGGTCACACACGTTACTTTTGTTTGTTCTCCTTCTTGATGATGTGTCGCTGTGCTCTGATTGGTCAGGAGTGTGAGGACCCCTGCTGTAACGCCTCCACCTGTCAGCTGGTTCCTGGAGCTCAGTGCTCATCTGATGGCATCTGCTGCCAGGACTGTAAGGTCAGGCTGACGCTAATGCCCACAAATATAAAAATAATGTTTCCCACAGTATTTTCATGCAACCCCTCCTCCTCTTCCTCCTCCATCAGCTGCGAGCGGCGGGTTCGGAGTGTCGCGAGCCTCTCGGGGAATGCGACCTCCCTGAGTATTGCACAGGCTCCTCCCCCTACTGCCCCCCCAACGTATTTCTGCAGAATGGGGAACCCTGTGAGGAGGGCGCCTCCTACTGCTATGGAGGAGTCTGCGCCAGCATGCACACCCAGTGCCAGATGCTGTGGGGACCCAGTAAGACTCCAGTCTGTACCTGTCCTCTGAATCTGAATCTTTCCCTCATTTCCTGTCCTGTGTCCTGTCCAGTGCTGGATGCTCATATTAAACATGGAGGAAACAATCGCTGTGAGCCACAAATTAAGACTTGAAGCTGGGAATGAGCAGATTAGATTTAACCCGAGTCTAAATCACCTCGTATGAAGTTAATTTATCGCAGCTTATTTTAGCCTAAATCTGTTTACATGTCACATACCAGCGACCTGGAGTGAATTTGACCCGCACAGTGAGCCAACACTGAAGCCAACAAAGCTTAAACCAGTTTACATGAAGCGTAAACTAGTTTCTCCTCAGCCAGCGCCTGTTTGAAGCCTGGTTTATGTTGTACTGCAACTAAACGTTGGCAGTTTTGGTTTAAACCAGTTTAAAACGTGCATTTCTGACTGGTTTCTATTTCTGTCTTCAGATGCCACCAGTGCTCCCGCCGTCTGTTTCTCTTCCGTGAACAAAAAGGGAAACAAATATGGAAACTGCGGTCAGCTGACCAACGGCTCCTACATCCCCTGCAGGAACTTGTGAGTCCACGGGGTCACAATCATGGTCACTGCTGCGTTATTGTACTGCAGGCCTACAAATCCCAAGATGCCCGTGTGTGTGTGTGTGTGTGTGTGTGCGTGTGTGCGTGCGTGCGCGCGCGCGTAGACCAGCTGCTGCCCAGCTGTTCCCTCACTTCACTTCCTGTCACATTGCAGGGACGTTCACTGCGGCAGGATCCAGTGTCAGGGTGGGAGGGACCGCCCCCTGCTGGGCACCAACGCAGAGATCCTCACCACCAGGGTCCACTTCAACAACAGCGACCTGGTCTGCAGAGGCACCTTCTTCCACCTGGGTGACGACGTGTCCGACCCCGCCACCGTGGCCCAGGGCACCGCATGCGGCCGCGGCAAGGTCAGACAGCGCCTCCTACAGGCTGTGGGACAGTTTTTATTTGCATTAATTACTCTTTAGTTGCAGTAATTTTAATTATAACATAAGCAACAATAAAAAAGGATTAAAACCAAAATGTCTGTGTAGGTTCGCAGTCTTCCAGGTCACGGTTATCTAAGCAGCTTGGAAAGAAAAGCAAGTTTCAAAGAAACTTAAAGAAGTCTTTTCTTTCCAAGCTCCTTAGATTAAAGCCAAAGGTTCCACTGAAGTTAGATTAGATGCTGCAAATATTCTGACTCTTGTAAGATTTTGTTAAATAGTAGTTTTAAAGTGTTTTGTTGCCGTTTTAGGCCTGTTTGAACCAGAAGTGTCAGGATGTGTCAGTGTTCGGTGTGGACGAGTGTCGCAGGAAGTGCAACGGCCACGGGGTGAGTCAGATGTAAAAATGTGTGAGGTACACTTTGGCACAAAGAGAGAGGTTTTCCACCATAATTTCAGATGAGACCATATAAACTCATCAGCAAAGTGTTTGCTGAGGTCATGGTTTATCTGCTCATTGACTTCTATACAATCAGAGGAGTCGCCCCCTGCTGGTCATGAGAAAGACATATTGCCTTGCACTTTGGGAGGAACACCCTTCAATTGGTGCGGGAGTATGAAAGGGAATCAAGAAAACTCGCGGATCATAGAAACCGCCTCCGCTTCGGCCTAAGATGCAGAGAAAGCAGACGTGTTCCCGAGAGTTTGATCCTTGGATCCACAGTCAGGAGACACCGAGCGGAGTCGAGTTTATGGAGAACACAAAACCAGCTTGTAAGTGAAAGGATGGGACCGGTCCGTTTCACCATAGATGCGCTCCGGGACGACATCAGACTCTGCAGGAACTCAAAACACTCCCACCCTCCCCCATTTTAGAAAAAGTTTCCAGCTGGCACGTTAAAGGAGAAGAACGACAACCTCGGAAACTCCGTACAACCTACATGCAATCGTATAATTCCAAGTCGACGCCGAGACCATACAGACAAGAACAGGAAGACAACAACCAGACGTAGTAGGAGGGAGGTGAGTGGGTGAAGAACTTCTCAGACAGGAGCCTGAAGAGAAGCTGCTAGCTCAGTTTGGCCATTTCTCCACAACAGCTGTCCATAGTGGACCTCATCACGGCCACGGAAACGGCGATAAGGATTAATACATCCACACAACCTGAAGCAGAGCACATCAGGATGAAGGTCTCAGCCACCCTCTCCAGTCTAACCTCACAATAAAAGAAAAGCAGGCCGTCACATCCCCGAGCAGAGACCGAAACGTCACCGTATGACCAGCCGACAAGGGGAGGTGCACTGAGGCTCTACACACAACGATTACTACACTCCTCAGTGACAACAACACCTATGAAGCCTTAAGACGAGACCCCACAAGCAGCTACAAAAACAAAATTATTAGTTGCCTAGGAGAACTTAAAAACCCGCTGACCGCCCTCAGTACCACCGTCTGCACCCAGGGGACGCTATCCCCTGTATTTACGGACTTCCAAAGATCCACAAAGAAGGAGTCCCACTCAGACCCATCGTTAGCAGCATAAACTCAGCCACCTACAACAT
>VVHJ01018138.1:18502-33917 GCA_015107715.1 Tylochromis polylepis
AACAGATGTGTGTGTGTGTGTGTGTGTGTGTGTGTGTGTGTGTGTGTGTGTGTGTGTGTGTGTGTGTGTGTGTGTGTGTGTGTGTTTTACTGATGAAGATCCGTTAAACTGATGAAATCTTCATCATGCGAAGCAGCAGTTATACCTCCTTCTCTTTATTCACCTCCAGCCTGGTTCTGATGTGCTTTTTCTTACCCATAATGCAGTGTGGCTGACTGTGAGATGTGGGCTTTGGAGGTAACGCCCACCCACGTCTCCAGGTACTGCTGGACCTGCAGGGTCCTGCTCTGTGGTCTGTCCCGTTAGAGTCAGAGAGGTGACGTGCTGGGACTGATGGATGATGTCATTTACATCCTCACTCGCTTCCTTCACCTCACTGACTGTCTGCTCACACCTGCTCACACCTGCGGAGCAGAACCACGTCAGGACTTAAAGCTGTGCTGATCCACGTCTCCTCCTCCTGCAGAAACTAAACAAAGTCAGACTTTGAGACTCCTTTAAGCTGCCGCAGCACGTCTCAGCACACGCTTTCCTGGCGCAGCTTTAAGTCTTACCTGGATCCTTCCCACCTGACTCCCTCACAGTCAGTGCAGAGGAAAAGAAACAGCTAACTTTAGAATATTTCACATGCAGAACGTCTCAAAAATCTGTTTTTCAAGTCAGCCTCGTAATGATTGTGCAATATTACATTTTTTCACTGACGTGGAGTTTTACACGTTTAAACAAAAGCAGAGCTGTTAAATCGAGCTGAAAATCCCATTCGTCGCTTATTCATTAAAACACACACAGTCAAACCATTTGGTTATCATGATGTTGTACAGGTGGAACTGTGCTGCTCAGTAAACAGACAGCTCTGTATAAGTGCTGATTTATTTATTTTAATGAAATATCTCATATGTAAATATTCACTGTAAACACAGAGAGCAGCCAGGAGCCAAATATAAAGCACATCCAGCAGTTTTTCTAATTATAGAGCATAACTCTCGCTTTAGAGCGGTTCAGCTGCTCGGATAATTAAAAAACCCACGTTAGTGACTGTATTCATTCATCAGCACAAACTGATGTTTCCCGCTGCTGGAAAGACCCTGAACTCCTCGTGTCCACCCTCCACAAACCTGCAGCAGCTTTAACTGTGGCGGTTGGTGTTGTGTGTGTGGCCTGTAGGCGGGTAGTGATGCGTGGTGGTGATTTTAGAAGAGTTCAGCAGGTCTAAAACTCAGAAACATATAAACTCTGATCAAATAAGAGCATCAGAGAGATTCTGAGGACGTGTAAGAAGATTGTCAGACCTGACGGAGAGCTGCCCGTGTCTCTTTGATTTACTCACCTTTCCGTCCAGGACTCCGGCGATGGAGCGAGTGGACGGCAGGAACGGCGAGCAGGTCCGACCTCTCAGATACCACCTGAACCCCCAGACGGACATCCCGCTGACCCCGCCCCAAAAAGAGGTAACCAGAGTAACCGTACGGAGACGCCGACACCGAGTGACTGTTTGAAATGTTTGCAGCTGGAGAGGCGCAGCACGTCATTGGTCTTTTTAATAGTAAAGACCGACTCTGATTTCAGTAGAAACAGTAGAAACCATTAAAACACTGCACAGAGTTTTTTAGCATCTGTGGAGGGTTTGTTGATTTTCTGTGGATTCGGCTGTGAGTGAGGTCTACCACTCGTGGTTTGGGTTTTTTGTCTTTATTATGTTTTGCACAGAGTCCACTAACACCGCCTACATTTCCTTTATGTGGTTTAGAATAAGAAGTTATTATTCTAAACCACATCCTGCTAAATATTAGATTCTTTTAAAGGTCCTGCATCCTGCTCTGATCCTAATCTCTTGAAAAGGTTTCTTGTAAGCTCCAAAAATACGTTTCCATATGTCTCTTCTCGTATCGAATGACATCACAGATGGTGTCTCGTATAACTGCTTTGAACAAATATGACTGTGCGCGCACTGCGGCGCCGCTTCCTTCTCCCTGGTGATGTCCGTTCTGAGTAAACTTCCTGAATGCAGCATGACGTGTCTGCAGTGAGTAAAATTAATACCGAGACTCGAGCAGAAGTGGGCGGGGCTTCGCAGAAACATGAAGTGAAACGTCGCTGACGGCTCAGAGGAAGTGGCACGCTCCCACACCTGCACTTTCTTTTCCTCTTCTGAAGTCTGACATTAACGCACCTTTGAGCTCTGTTTGAGTCTGTCAGCTGTCACTCTGCTTCTGCTTCCTGTTTTCTCTCCAATCAGGTTCATGACAGACCTGCTCCTCCCACTAAGCCACTCCCCCCAGACCCCGCTCTAAAACCCCCACCGCAGGTAACCGCTCCCCTGGAGGTGTGCGCGTCTGTGTTCAGGTGTCCCGTGTGTGTCTGTGGGTGTCGTCGTGATGCATGACGTGTGCGAGTCGTGTCGTCTTAGTAACGCTGACTCGTTAGTGTAGATTTATGTGATCAGTGATGTACAGGAAAAGTTCAGCATTTTGAAAGATCCTCAGATTCTCTCTGTCCCCAAGTCAGACCTCAGAAATGAAACCTATCAGCTGAGGTCATGTGACGTAGCTCTCTGGACGGGATTTTAAACTGGATGTGGATGGTCAAGTGGATGTGATCCTGGACAAACCAAACGCGCTGCAGTCGTGTGCCTCCGTAATCTTGCTTCTCTCTCCTTCCCCGCAGCTGTGCAGTCAGACGCGGCGTGTACGTTTTTCTGAGGAGATGAACAGTAAGTGGCAGATTCCTCTCTGGGACTGCGAGCGGCACGACTTCAGGAAACGTTCACTCGCCGTCAGCGATCCCTCTTAGTGTTTGTTCACTAGCACGAAAGTGTTTTGGGTGTGAGCATAATTAGCCACGCATTATTAACTTTCATGGCTGAATTACAAAAGCCGTCTTCATCAGCCTCAGGTAGATGTTCACCTGCAGAGCTGCCGTCACGAAAAGACTGAAGCAGCTTTAAAGCTGAATTTTGAGGATTTCCGAAAATGTTGAACTGTTCCTTTGAGCTGACGCTCGCTGACTCACATCGAGGTCGTCTCGACCTCCAAACACTGACTCGATGTTCTTCTGACTTTTATTTCTGCTGCTTCAGTTGGTTAAACAGCGACCAGCACCCCCCACCAAGCCTCTGCCCCCCGACCCCCCCACCCCCTCCAACCAGGTACGCTACCTGTAGTGTGTAGTTACTGTCCGTCCTGTTTGTCTGCAGTACGTTTGCGTGTGTGTCGTCTGTTTTAACGTTTTGTGTCAGTGGTGATTTAGCGCTGAAGTTACCTGAATTCCCCAGGTGTCACAGGTGGAGTTCCTTTCTGGGTCCTTTATGCGTTTCATAACAGAATCGGCAAACTCAGCAAAACTGGAGCTCCGCCTTCTTGGACAGTCTGTTACTACAGCGACCTCGCAGCAGCCATGTTATTGGTCAGATGATGTCATTAGAAATGCCCCCAAAAGGCCCCAGCAGCACAAGCACGGTCCAGAGGTCCAGTTCAGGTGAAGCTAGCAGACAGCTAGTGGCTACAGATGCCCGTCAGTCAAAGAGGCCACGCCCCTAAAAGTGGAAACTTTAATGCTTAAATATAAATTAACCAGACTTCACCCCTGTCCCGTTGTTATAAATTATCTGGAGAGAGCAACCAGTTTGAGCATCAGGCCGTGAACATGTTTATTTCTGCTGTAATGTTTATGGGGACTGACTCACCGCTGCCTCTGCTGGATGTTAGAGGAACTGCAGCTTCTGGTGCTCCGACTTTGGCTCCATTTTCAGGTCCTGCTGCTCCAGTCGAGTCATAAAACACCAAAATACTTTACCGTTTTTCTAGATGAAAAAACGTGACTCGATAAATAAAAAATAAAATAAACATTTCAAGCAAAGCCAACTTTATTTATAAAGCACGGCAACCCCTCACCAGTGTGCTGAACGTTGGAATTAAAAAAGGAAATGCAAAATGTAAATATAAAATAAATGGAATTAAAATTACACAAAAAGCATCAACCCCGCCCCCGCCTCCGCCCCCCACCCCCACCCCCGCCCCATGCAACAGATGGTAAATTTAGGCTGAAGTTACAGGAAGTTAGTGGTTGTGAGCGGCAGGTGAGACATCTGCCTGACGGCTCAGTCTGTCTGACCCATTTTTATGGTTTCCCTGTTTGTGTTATTAATTGTGTTTCTGCCTGCATGCTGTACTGTCAATCTTATATTAAATAACGTCCTATAAGTGAGTCAGAGCTCTTGGGTTCACGTCAGTCAGCAGGGAATTTCAAAATAAAGCTCAATGAACTTGAGTCCTCGCCACCTGCTGTGCTCTGTTTCCTCCTCACGTGTCCTCGTCTTTGTCGCTGAAGCTTCACTCTTCTTCCTCTCTTCTTCCTCGCTAACCCTCCAGCAGCTGGTGAGTCGACCAGCTCCGCCCAACAAGCCTCTCCCCCCTGACCCCGTCACACCTGGACAGGTACGCCCTACCTGCATGCTGCTAGCTGCTAGCACGTAGAAAGCATATAGTAGTGCTAAGAGCTGAAATGGTGATCGGGTGGATCAATCACTGTGATTACTGAGAGCTGATGGTCAGACTGGCTGTGTGAGGGTTTGGTTTGGTTTGGTGAAAGTGGTGGAGGTGATTGATTGGCTGGAATCAGACTGAGTAATATCACGAGGCGTTCAGGAACGCAGATGAGCATCGGGCGTGCAGGCTCCTGATTTGACATTAACAGTGAGGGTGATAGAATCACCCGTTTTATCATCTTGGTAAGTTTCACAGCTGCAGTAATTAGCTGATTAATTCGTTAAGAGGAAACCAATCAACCATTTTGATTTTAAAAATCCTCCAAGCTCCTCGATGATGTCACATTTCCTTTGACACAGCCGAGCAATTACAGGTGACACTCTTGTTTCTTTCTGCAGGTTTCTGTTCCACTCAAACCTCTAGTCCCAAAAAAGCCCCGCCCTCCAGCCATGCCGTCCAACCCCTACCTCCCGCCACACCCCGGCTACACCTCCAGCAGTAAACCACCGCCGCACGGGGCAGTCGCACCCGCTGCCGCCGGACCCAACAGGTACGCCTGACACCCCGAGGCTTCTCGTCTCTTAAGGCTTTCCGATCTAAGACGATAGCGTAAGTGCACTTCCTCCCTCCACGGAGCTCCAAGGTGTCCTGTAATCTGACAGGAAGAGAGCCACGAGGACATGATGTGTGTGAAATCACAGCTGTGTTTGAGCCAGTCAGCTCGTCCAACAGACGATGAGGGGGGGTAATCTTTCATGGTGTACAGTGGTGACTTTTTAACAGGAAGCTGCTCTTTTTGTAAAGCGTTGCACAAGTGCCAGGGCGTGGAAACGTGCAAGTGGCGGCTTCCTGCAGCGGGGCGGAAGTGTCAAGCATAAACAGTAAAACCTGTAACAAGAAACCAGATGCACAGGCGTTAGTTTTTTAGGTTTATTATGACCGTGCCGTGAGAAGAAAGGCACTAAATATCACTTAAAAGAGAAGGATCTTTAGGTTGTGTGATTTTTAAGCCTGAAACAGTTTAAAGAGTTAAAGGAAAAATGTGAAAGTGTTCAAATGGAATTTAAAAGGTGTGCAGGGACTCTCTTTGCTCACCTGAAGGCCGTCTTTGACGTTTAGCTCGGGTCTGCTTTGTGGGAGTGAAGCTTGGATGTAAAAATGACATGTTTTTGTTGAGCGTGAACCACGAGGAGTAAACGGCCTCTCTCCTCTGTGCAGACGACCTCCTCTTCCTCCGGTGCGACCCGCCGTCCCTCTGAAGGTGGAGGCCGCTCCTCCGCTCTGACCCGCCGAGACACCTTTGACTCAAGCTGATCAGAGAGCAGCTGAAGGTGGAGACGATGGAGATGATGGGGACTCGCTGTCACCGGATTTCATCCTCACAAGTATAAATAAGCGTTGCAGTATCTCTGGAGTTCAGTGCCTTGCTCAGCAGCACCTCGGCAGCGGTTAATGTGGACGTTTGGGTGACGTCACGTTCATTCAGTGCCTTGCTTAAAGACCCTTGGACCGACCTATGATTAGTGGTTTCCAAACTGTGGTCCGCGGCCCATCTGCGGACGTTTTGTTTCTTTGTTTCTTTTTTTTTGAAGACGTTCTTTTTAGTGAGACTTTGGTTTTCCCCGCCGGAATAAACACGGATCAGACGGACTGACTTCCTGGACTGTTCCCGGATCTTCTGATCGACAAAGACTTGAAATCCTGGATGACGGTTTGAGTGGACAGCAGGAGACGAGTCACAGATTTATTACATTTTATTTTCTGTTACAGAGGGGGAAAAATCAGAGGTTTTTACAATATGCTTGGAATATTTTCATTAAGAAAAATCTAAAATTTGGGGCAAAAAACCGCACACAGGCTCGAGTTGCTATTAGACAACGTCCTCGCTCTTATTTTGAAAGTTAAGCCGCTGCTAACCAGCGAGCTCCGGCTCGTGTTTCTCCACAGACACCATCTCCGGACTGCAGCTGGTGACGACTCTGTGCTCCTCCTGCTCCTGGGACCCACAGTGAGCTGGACGAGCGACCAATCGCACCCTGTCGCTCAGCAGAACAGGAAGTACAGTCACCGGCTGAGCTCTGCCACATCCACGGGAGAGGCAGCCGATTACAGCTGCGTTGCGTCCCGGCACAGAGCGCACAGCGGTCCTGCCTCACTGATGCCACAAATACGGCGTCGCTGTGCAGGAAGAGCGACTCTGAATAAAGCTGTAACATTATTACTGTGCTGCGCTGCGAAATGTTCTGACTTTATTCTGAAAATCTCTCCCTCGTCAAATCAGTTTTTAGATGTCACAATAAGTTTGACTTGTTCACAGGAAGAAAACATCAGGAGGTTTTTGGCTGTCATCGCTTTGATCTCAGAAGCTTCAGCCTTTATTTTCCAAATGTCACAATAAATGCTCATGACTTTATTCTCGTACTGTTACGTAATGTTTTTCCAGGTTTCTACTGTCACTACTGTAAAAACGTTGCTTCGATGACATCAGTCTCACAGCTTTTGTCGTGACTTTTATTTTTGTGCGCTCTCCCATGAAAGGCTTTTTATGTACTTTTGTACTTTGACTTTATTGTGAAAATCTCTTCTGTCCTTTGTCGTTTTCTCAAATGTTCACCAAACCTTTGTCGCCTTCGCCCGCGTGTCTCTACACCTGCTGAACCCGGACGCCCTGAGATTCCTATCAGAGACAGCAGGAATGTACGCCGATAGTTTGTAATGTGACGCCAAAGAAAAGCTGGGAGACTAAAGCGATGAAGACGTGGGTTCAGAGGAAGGTTAAAGGAGCAGTTCGCAGTTTAACCATCGTCCCTTTGCCTTCTCGCTCGCAGCTGCGCAAACGTGCTTTAAGAGCTCCGTCTGTGAATTTAAAGACGTGAGAAAAAATGACTGTTGCCTTTTTGTACTTTCTGTCTTTGGCTCCTGGAGGCTGACCGAGCGGTCACCAGTCAGAGGGTCGGGGGTTCGATTCCTCGGCCTGTGTGCCTGGTATTAGATTAAACTGTGCAGTGACGTCAATAAAACAAAAGTCAGACGCCTCGACTTCACTTATTTTGTCCGAACGTACAATAAATTCAGTGAATGCATGTTTCTAGTCGGTGTTTAGTAGAACAGGGAGCAGCTTTATTGAGAGCTGCTTCACATGAACAAATACAGCAATAAAAAAAATGTATATTTTAAAAAGCCCGGCCTTTCTTCTAGAATGAAGAGTGGACGCGAGGGGGGAGAAGATCTGGAATAGTGGACCAAATGCTCTTTGTCTGTGAGCGGCGCGTTCATTCAAGACTTCTTATCATGTAAACACAGAAGCAGCACGGAGGCTAAAACCTCTGAGGCCTCCAGCTGATCGTTGCCCTGTCGTCATCTGACTCTGTGTGCACGAGGTGACTGAGACTCCTCGGCCGGTAAGTGTAACCTGGTTATTCCAGGTTAGTTTGACCTGAAACTCCAGACTAAGATCGTGGACTTCTCAGGAAAGTGTTACTGAGCTCGGAGCCATTTTCTCTCAGCCTCCATGGACTGTAGACACAGACTGTATATGAAAGAGGGATGTAGCTAATATGACGTCACCCACTGGTTTCTGCATTTTGAAGCTGTGCTGTCAGTGTTTTGGACTTGAGTGACCACATTTGGACAAAAGGTACGGACGCAGATTCCTGCTGTGCAGAGAGCACAAACCCCTGAATGTCACTGCTTGGACAGCTCGTTAGTACAATTACAACAATAATTACATTAAAATGCTTCGACAGCACAAACACAGTCGCTCAGAGAGGCCGTGGCCTTTGCAATGCAAGCTTCAAGCCTTAAATCAAATCAATAAATCTCAGCCCTGCAGGTCGCTGCGTGCTGAAAGCCTCGTTAACGTTTATGAAGCCAAATGTCACGAAACCTCGGAGGATGAGGCCTCTGAGGTCTGACGCTGATCCAGATCAGCTTCTTTAAAACTGTGGGAATAAAATTAAGAAAACCTCTTCAGGAAAACTGAAAAAGAACGAGCACGCATTCAAACGCAGAGAGGTGAAGCTCCGCCACAGGGCCGACGAGCTTCTCCTCTCCCACTTTCTGGCTCGTTTGTTGTGTTTCTTCTTCGTCTGTACTTTTTCTTGCGGGTTTTTTGACTCCAGAGGGATGTTTTCACATCAGCGTCTGTTTGTCTGGCTTCTTTGTAGAAGTGAATCTGGATAACGTGGGGAACAAAAGCTCTGCTTTTACTGACGCGGGCGACTTTCTGCAGAATTATGAACTCGCACAGTGAACAAACAGTCTCATGGAGGATGTGAAAATAAGACGAAGGGAATAAAAAAAGTCAGATTCACTCTCTCTTCTGTCTTTCAAAGAAATAAATAAAAAGAGCTGTAATGCTCCGACATCAGAAGACTTCCTGCAGATGTTAGATTAGACGTTGGCTGCAGACTGAAAACTGGCTGATATTAAGAGTATTTACAGAGTGTGTGGAATCACTCGATGAGGTCTTGCGAGGCCACAAAAGACCCTGATCGTGTTCCAGATGCCGTGAGCTGCTGTAATTATGATGGTTTAAGGAGATTATTGGGGGGAAAAAATCAGATTTATTCTTATTGCACATATTTGTCTCCACGGCGACACTGAAACTTTGTTAACCCCCACATCCATCACCATCCATCGCTATTCCCTCTTCAGGTTTCTCGCCATCCACTCTAACGGAGCTCCTGCGCCACATTAAGCAAACGGCTGAAGGAAGTCGGTTCCTCGGAGCGAGACAACATCTCCTGGTCTGACTGAAAGCATCGTCACATCGATCCGCCGCCACGTGACGCGTCAACTCAACGTTGACGTCCGTTAAAGAGTCCGGCAGACTGTGAAAGTCTCTCTCTCCTCGGGCGTAGGAAAACCAAGCAAAGAGCACTTACAGTGGACTCGGATCCCAGCGGAGACGTCCCTCCATGAGCCGCCACGCATCACTGCCGTCCAACACAAACGAGCTCGGAAGCAGGAATTTCCTTCCTGTGTCGCCTCCCAGCACACGCTCGAGTCTCAGGTTCAGCTTGTGAAAGGGTCCATTTTATCTCAGTGACGCACATTTCAATATCAGATGGTGAACGCAAAGCTTCACGGCCACTTTGTTAGGCACACCCGTTCGGCTGCTCGTTAAAGAAAATATCTAATGGCAGCAACTCCATCCGTGTGGAAACGGTGCCGTCCAAACTGAGCGACCGAAGGTGAGCGTGCCGCGTTTGCTGGACTCAGGGTTTCACAAACTGCTGATCTGCTGGGATTTCCCCTCGTAAACATTTCTAGGGTTTCCACAGAAAGATCCAAAAGAAGACGACACATCCAGTGAGCCGCGGTTCTCTGGGAGGAAATGCCTCGATGATGCCAGAGGTCAGAGGAGAATGGCCAGACTGCTTTGAGCTGGTGGGAACAAAGTTACAGCTCGGGTCTGCAGAAGAGCGTCTCTGAACGCACAACATGATGGGCCACAGCAGCAGAAGACCACACAGTGTGCACATCTTCTGAAGACTGCACAAAACATCTCAAACGGCCTCCGCGGTCACAGACGTCGGCCCAGCAGAGCACTGCAGCAGCTGTGCGATGCCGCCGTCTCTCAGGAATGTTTCCAGCATTTTGATGAATCTCTGCCATGAAGAGCTAATGCAGGTCTGAAGGCAGAAGGACTCAAACCCGGTACTGTGGAGGTGTAACTAATAAACTGGCCTGTGAGTGTTGTATGCGGACATGTGAAACATTACAGCGGCTGTGCCGGGCAAGGTGGTTCGGTGAATTGAAGAATCAACGCGGAGGATCTACGAAACCGAGCTTTTATTAAACAATGTACACTGGGAGGACAGTCCCTCCGTCCAGTACGTCTTTTCAACTGGGCGCCAGGAAGCGTTCTCACTGACCACAGGAAATACAGTTCATTACATGGGGTCAAGCTGTGACATCAGTTGCCAGGCAGAATTCACCTCTGGCTGGACATTACCTTATAAGGTCAAGAAACATTATATGGCCTCGGAGTAGGCTGTAAACATCAACTACATTTTCCTACTCTAAACACCAAATCAGCCTCAGACTGATGCCGCCTCCCCTAATTTAATACTGATTTTCCCACACGGCACAGTCGGGCTTGCGCTCGGCGGCTTCTTCACGTTGGCGCAGAAACGCGCTGGAGGAAGACTCTTTGGCGGTTTGTAGGTCAGATGCTTTTTGCTCCTGTACATGCGTGCCCCATGGGGTGACGTGGGAAAGCAGCGGGGTGGCGAGGGAGGATGTGAAACAAGGTGAAGCACCGCAGAGGAACACGACAAGCAAAGAAAAAAACCCAAAGTCCCCTGCTCTGATCAGCTTGAAGAGCAACAAAGAGGAACAAAGAGGACTCTGATTTTAGTGAAAATAAGTGTTATCTGCACATCATGATAGAGTCAGCTCAGCCTGAGGACTGAGGCTGTGCAGAGACGCTTTCACCCTCCTCCCTCTGACCTCAAACCGCTGTGAGGAGGAAGCTGTGGTCGAGCGCTGCTCAGCGATCACACCGACTCAGAGCTCGGCAGAAGCGATCGACGAGCTGCACATTTAACACGGCGTTACTCCATCACCCTGCCTTCACCAGCTCATCCATCATGGCTCTCTCAGCCGTCCTCCTCCTCCTCCTCGACCTCCTGTTGAGCTCCGAGGGTTCCCTCTCTCCTCCGCGAATCTCCTTCCTCCTCAGTAAGTCCGACGCTTTGGTTTAATCATGTGCTTGAGTCTTGTAAGAAGAGGCTCCGTGCCTCCTTTTTCTTTTCTTTAAAAGGAAAAAAAGTTTATTAAATCTTTGGATGTTTTTTTTAGTTTTGCTCCGAAAAGCAGATTTTTTTTTTTGTACTTTAAAAAATAATTTCATGCTCATGTCGTCATTTATGTTCCATTTATCTCTGATTACAGTGAAGGGAGTCAGTGCAGGGTTAATTATGGTCGCTGTGATCTGACAGCTGATGTTTTCACATCTGTTCGTCTTGTTGAAAAAGAATGTCCTCATAGTAAAAACTTTTGTTCCCCCCTTAAAAGTCAGCTGATTCTCTGTCAGTCCACATGGCACACATGCCCCTGCGTGGGCTGATGGTGCGTGACGTGTGGCCTGTCAAAATGTCTTCACTTTGTAACATCTGCTATGATGTGTTCACGTCCCCGGCTTGTAGAACAGAGTTCGCTCACATGTTCAGCTGAGCCTCGAGGCGGGCGAATGCGACGACTTTGTCTGAAAAACAGGAAAATGATGTAACAGGAAAGATTGTGTTGAGCTGATTTCACACATAACTGCATGTTGCAAATATTAACGTGTGACACTAGCGCGCGGCCGTACGCAGCAAAGAGGCATGATCCAGGTGAGAGCGACAGAGCAGACTGATTACATCTCTTACTGTTCTGATCCGTCTCTCCCACACGCCTCGTAACGAAGTCCAACTGTTTTTCAGCCAAGACGACTGGCATCCGTTTGTTTCTGCGCATTACACATTTCATTCTTAGCTCCAACTAAACTGTTTCCTTCATCACATCTTTTTTGTCGTACTGCTCCTGTCATGGAAACAAAACATCAGAGGCCATTAATGAAGGCGTCTGCCGACACGTCATTCACCACGTCGATGCGAATCGCTCTGCAGCAAAGGCGTGTGAAAAGCAGACCGTAACCTTTATTCGCCTGACGCCACTGCTTGGTGGATAACTAACCCTACCATAATAAGTAAAAGGTGGAGATGGATCCACCCGCTCAGATGGCAGGTCTGCCATTCGCTGCTCCTCCACTAATCTCCAGTGTTTCCTGCATTTAACACACTCATGCACATAAGATGCAACAGTTCTGTTTATTCCTGGGATCCAATATGCATTTGATCTGATCTCACTGATGGTTAGACCCTTTCCTTGGTGTTTAACCTGCTCATGATAACGAGCTACTGTCATCCTTGTTATGTGGTGGTCTTGTGGAATGAGAGGAGAGATGTCTCCCACCTTGAGGATTCCATCTTGGTCAAGAAAAGCATCCAGTGGAAACAGTTTCTCTGGGTGAAAGTTGAATACTATTATTAAGTAGCTTAATCTCATCTGGACAGATGCACCGTGCATCCTCTCGCTCCTGAACTGTGCTGTGACTTGTTGATTTGTCACTCATGTGACAGCTTGTGTGACCTTATACCAGGGGTGTCCAAACCCAGGCCTCGAGGGCCGGTGTCCTGCGGGTTTTAGATCTCACCATGGGTCAGCACACCTGAATCAAATGATGAGTTCATTACCAGGCCTCTGGAGAACTTCAGGACATGTTGTCCGTGAAGGTTCTCAGTCATCCAGGTCATGGTAGTCTAAGGAGCTTGGAAAGAAAAGCGTCTGGACTTCTGTCCAGACGCTTTTCTTTCCAAGCTCTTCAGGACATGTTGAGGAGGTCGTTTAGCCATTTAAATCAGCTGCGTTGGATCAAGGACACATCTACAACCTGCAGGACACCGGCCCTCGAGGCCTGGAGTTGGACACCCCTGCCTTATGCCATGAACAAAACTTTGACGAGCAGTCTGAGAGAATCACTTGTTCTGCAGTCTGCACATTTAGTGCTTGAACCCTTTTAGCTTCTTCTGGGATTACCTCTACAGCTGGAGATGCCTCTTTCTCCCACAGGAACTTGGGTTCAGTAAACCAGTTTGATGTGAGAAGCCTGCTTGCACTTGAGCCTCTTCATGCAAGGTCTGCAGGATTCTTGTGAGTGTAAGCATGGCGCCACTGCTGAGGAGTTGTACTAGGATGTATTTTCTGAATCCTATTTGATACAAATGTGTGAAAATGACGGGCCTCGTTGTTGATGCACCCCAGTACAACCGTGGAGTCTGTCCAGAAACATCCTGAAATTCCCAGTTCTTCCTTTACAGTATTGCTTGCTGCAACTGACACGACATCAGCAGTCAGCTCTGACTTGGGGATGGTCACAGCCTTGATTGGAGCTACTCTGGACTTTGCCATGATCAGAGCACAATGATCAGTTCCTTGTCTCAAATATGAACACTGGCCATGACCATATGTGCTCGCATCAGAGAAGTGATGCAGCTCTCTCCTTGTGACGTTTCCAAAGTCAGCTGGTACGTAGCAGCTAGGCATGGGGATTTTCTCCAAATTTGCCAGATCACTCTTCCAGCCTCTCCAGACTGGTTGCAGTTCACCGATGGCTGGGTCATGCCAGCCTGTACCGTGCAGACGTGTTCCCCGGTCATCAGATTCTTCCGTCCCTCGCTCGTCCAGTTTCAAAAGACTGCGACAGCATTTTCACATGTTATAGTTATAGTGGCTAGCTCCATGTTTCACACAGACTACACTGACGACATAAGGAAACTCTCTGACGTGTCCTCCCAGAGCTTGAAACAACAGTAACAAACAGCTAAGGTGAGAAAAGGTCTGTGAGTAAACCTTTCTACATCTGTTAAGGTTCCTAAATCCACGGCTCGGAGGAGCCTAACATGTGAGCGCTGCTGCACTTCAAGAAACTTTTGAATGTGCGAAATAATTTGTTATAAAAGGTCAAACACAAATAAGGGAGCCCCAGAAAAACAAAGAAAAGAGGAAGAGCAGAAACCAACCGCACGGCAGGCCGCTGGACTCAGGATTCAGCACTAAGTGTGAATCACAGGAGAGCAGGTCAGGCAGGACGATAACGCAGCAATCAGTGGACGAGCACATTAAACAGCTTTACTCTCTTTGCCAACACACACCTGTGACCGTGTGCGCGTGCATCACTGCAGCCACGCCATTGGCTCGTGAGTTTCCCAGTCAGGCTGCTGATTGGCTCTTTGCTGCTGCAGAATTCCCTAGTTTTCCGCTCAGGACTCATTTAATGGCTCTTTAATGTCTCTGCTTAGATTAGGTGTGGTTAAACGGTCTGCTGTGATTGCTGGAGAGGACAGCGGAGGACTCTGTGATGTCCTCACACTCGTAGCTGTGTGAGGACACCATAAATCTGCCACAGCACGCTGGCTCCTGAGACTGAGGCTGAACTTCACGCCGAGCTTTTCATGTTAGTGTTTTCGGGACTTTTATGGCCGTCAGATCGTTATTCATGCGGGCATTCAGTGACACATAAGAAAGCCATAAAAACCAGTCTGAGTCAGCGTAACCATGGTAACAGACGTTCGTTCATGCCTGCGGCGAGATTGGAAAGCAGAAGTAAGTTGTGATGAAACCAGAACTACATACAAGACACAATTTAACAAGATCTGAGGACGATTTCACAGCAGCGTACACCGAAGTATTACTGTTTAAAACTGTGAAACTGTGTGCAACCACTTTAACGAAGCCACGCTATCAACAGTCTCCACGTTACAATATGCTCCAAATTGTTTTGTTTATTTTGCCTCATTTGTTCAGCATTTTTCACACCTCACAACTTCTCCATTGTTCTCCAGAGTGACCTTTGTCCTTTAGATGCAGATGGACAGCTGAGTCTCGTCCCGTCGAGGTGGCTCTTCTATGCTGTGCCATGAGTTTATGAAGTGGCTGTTTGCAGAGACCAATGTAGAGGTCTGAGCATTCCTCGCTGCACTGTAGTGTATGCTGTACAGTGCAGCGAGGAATGCTCAGACCTCTACATTGGAGAGACCAAACAGCCACTTCATAAACGCATGGCACAGCATAGAAGAGCCACCTCGACGGGACAAGACTCAGCTGTTCATCTGCATCTAAAGGACAAAGGTCACTCTTTGAGGACGCCAATGTTCACATGTTGGACAGAGAAGACAGATGGTTTGAACGAGGAGTGAAAGAAGCATCTATGTCCACTGTGAACGACCATCTTTGAACAGAGGGCGGGGCTTACCACACCAACCGTCTGCCATCTATAATCCAGTTTTGAGATCCTTCCCAGACGCCTTAACGCCCACTCACATCCTGGGCCGTTTGACCTCAGGAAATCACATGATAGGGTGGGGCTAGGTCTCACAATGGGT
>VVHJ01018144.1:5008-23078 GCA_015107715.1 Tylochromis polylepis
GCAAATGCATTGATGATACACAAGGCTGTAGTTGTATCATTTCTTACTGTTCTGGTGAATCATTGTGTCCAGGCCATGTTTACATGTGGTCTGAAGGAAACACAGGGAGGAGAAATACCTCTCAGAGATACTTCTGCCCAAAGCTTAAGGCTGCTGCTGGACTACATGTACCGTGGCGAGCTCCCACTTTCAAACAACAACATCCAGGGAGTGGCCGTCGCTGCCTTTCTGCTACATGTAGACGGAGCATTCAGGTAAAAAAAAACGAACATGGGAATTGGGGTGAAACTGACAGAGGGGTACATGGTAAGGGTGTCACCTGTTACAGTGCAAGTTTTATGCTTAAGAAGTACTGACAAACTCTCCTTTTTTTTTTTTTTTACTGCGGTAAGGTTGTGCCAGAGTCACATGGAGGCCTGTATGGACCCATCAAACTGTGTTGGTCTGTACCACTGGGCCAGGAACTTGGGAGCAACTGGCCTTGCTGACTGTGCCTTGCGATACCTTTGTCAACACTTTGCACAGGTCGGGTATTAAGTATTACCAATTTGAAATAATCCCTCAGTTAGTGTCTTTAAAAATTGTTCTTGAACCTACGATTAATGAAGTTCAGCCTGCCCTAAATTATCAGAAGAATCAGAGTTCAGTGAAGCTTTTGAACACTGCAGAAATCTCTGGATATCTTTTGTTCATTCTATGATGTGTTGCTTTTATTTGATCTTATTTTATTTCATTTTCATTACTTATACTGTCTTTCTTTATCTTGGTTTCACTAGGTTTGTGAGGAAGAAGAAGTGCTAGAGCTGGATGCTCAAAGTCTTGGGGAACTGCTTGGCTTAGATGACCTTAACGTATCACAGGAGGAGGTTGTTTTGGAGCTGGTGTTGCGCTGGGTGGAAAAGTGCAGGGGTGACTCGGAAAGGGAAGCCCAGGCTGTGGAGTTACTCAGGCATGTCCGACTGGAGCTTGTGGATCCTGGATTTCTCCGTAAAGCAAGGAGGAGAAACCCGGTATGAAGCGAGTGGAATGAGGTCCAAATATAATAAGGAGTAAGACTCCTTATTTATATTTGTCATGAGATAAGTATATAGATATATCATTCTTATACTTATGATTCTCTCAGGTGCTTCTGCGGGATGCTGAGTGCTTTGGGATGATTGATGCTGTTCTCCAGACGTCAGGTCTCTGCGAGGCCTCAGCTCCTCCTCGCCGAGCTCTTCGTTATGGCATGGAGACAACAGATTTGCTCCTCTGTTTGGGTGGCGT
This sequence comes from Tylochromis polylepis, assembly GCA_015107715.1. Taxonomy (NCBI): domain Eukaryota; kingdom Metazoa; phylum Chordata; class Actinopteri; order Cichliformes; family Cichlidae; genus Tylochromis; species Tylochromis polylepis. The sequence goes on from VVHJ01018144.1 coordinate 6,275, forward strand.
AAATAAGGAGGGTATCCCTGCACGGCGTGGAGGACTTGCTGACCTCAGTTTTTGCTTTGACCCCCATGTTAGGAAGACTTACTACATCCCCTCTCCCCTGAGGGGCTGCAGCATAGTGGGACAGATCACAGCAGGCGCAGTGAGCCGAGAAAACATCGTAGTGGTGGCCGTAGAGGCAGAAGACCAACATCGAACAAAGGGGGTTGATATCTACAGGTTTTAATGCACTCACATATCAGAAATCTTTTTATGAAAAGGCACCACATTGAAATAACAAATTAACTACTTGTTTATCTTCCAGGTATGACAGCTCAGAGGAGAACAGCTGGGTGAAGCTGTGTTCAGCAGCATACAGGGACATGTATGCTTTAGGGCTCATAGGAGATGCCCTCTATTTAATCGGTGGTCAGATGAAAGTGCGTAATCACTACGTCATCACAGACAGCGTGGAGAGATGGTCGCTGAAGAGAGGAGGCAGCTGGCTCAGCTTTGCTCCTCTACCTCTCCCATTAGCCTGTCACTGTGTCGTGACCCTAAAGGAGCATCTTTATGTGCTGGGGGGCTGGACACCACAGGTACCCAGACTCATCAGCAAATAAAGTTTTTGCAGTTTCTGAAACACCATCTTAACCCCTTAAAGCCTGAACCATGAAATAATTGCCAGAAAATTCATTTTTAAATGGAGTGTTTATTGAACCTTCTGACAAATTAAAAGAAAAAATGTATTTGCATATGAGTTTGAATTCTTATCATATTTGCTACATCTGGACTTTTTTGCACGTTATTGTTTAAAAATGTATTGTACAATGTATTTAGGTTTTTCACAGGGAAAGCTCACACTGATGATGTAGGAGTCTCAAAAACTCACAAAAACTTGCCATATGAAATCCACACAAACTTGAGGTTGTTTTTTTCCCTGAGTATTATACTTTTATTTAGAAACATGTTATTTTAAAAAAAATTCTTCATTTCTCTGCCTAAATCTCTCTTTCTGTCTTTCAGGATCACCCTGACGACGAGCCTGACAAGCTCAGCAATCGTGTGTTTCAGTTTGACCCCGGCAAAGACAGGTGGACAGAGTGTGCCAGTATGAAGTACTCCAGGTACCGCTGTGGGTCAGCTGTCCTCAGTGAAGAAATCTATGTATTAGGTCGGACTACTAGAACACATTACTGTGTCTATATTAGTATTGTGAGATTTCTGCACTGGAGCAAAAGAAGATGCGTTTGTTTTTAGGTGGTATAGGATGCGATGGAGAGGACCGTGGGCAATCGCGTCGTTGCCTGAGCTCCGTGGAGATCTACAACCCAGATACAGATACCTGGAGACCAGGACCAACCCTCCCCACATCCCTGCTTTCCCTTCGAACGAACGCCTCCAACATAGGAGTAGTGGAGGGAAAGCTCTATCTCTGTGGATACTACAAGGGGGCTGGTCAGTTACTGAATGCCTGTCAAATAATTTTTAAAAGCACTTTTGCATGCTCTCAAATAATTTTTTTCTAATGGCTGCAGGCCGTCATGAGATCATCACCAAGGAGCTTTTGGAATTGGACCCTGCAGACAATGTGTGGACAGTTGTGGAAAGACGAGCAGCCATGCATGACAGCTACGATGTCTGTCTGGTGGCTAATCTTAATCCTCGAGACCTCTTCACACCCTAATCCAGCTCCTCCCAGCCCAGTGTGTGTGGAAAGTAAGCGTCTATACGCTAAACCGGGAAAGCCTCATTCAGTAAAGCTTTATTCACTCTTGGTATTTAGAAACCATATATTAGTGTCCGGAAAAAAACAAGAACATTTTTCTCATTTATAATTTGTCACACTGACTTGACATCAAAAAGAATAATTTTCACTATAATTAACTAACTATATGAACATCCAAAGTCAGAATTTAAATAATGCAATTTTATATTAAATGTCAATGGAACATTAATATTAGCTTTAATGAAATATATATGGTCTTGTATGATATGTTAATGCCTGTTCTTTGGATTAAGACCAGAGCCTGTGAAAATGCCTGAGAGGTTTTTAGGTTGCATTTACTCATTGAGTCACACAAGACAATAAGTTAAATGCTGCATGTGTTCGGTCAAAAATCTGTCTGGTGCATGTCCTGTCCGAGCAATTAATTTTACCTGTAAGTGTAAGCATAAATGAAAACATAACATTCTGTTCTGTGTATTTTCTATATGTGGTATAAACCCTTAAACTAACATGTGCAGCCTTCTTTAAAGTCATAAAATCTTGTCTATACAAAAGTCATTTCCACCACTTAAACTCTTCTTTCAGTAAAAACAAAGAAATGGGGGGACGGGGGATGGGGGGGTGAACTGAAACACAGAAGAAGGATGGCAACAAAAAAACCCTAATTTTATATTTAACAAGCTATTTATTTGGCTCTCTAAGTTTTGTTGGTGTTTTTTTCTCTGTGTTGTCAAACATCACTTGGACTGAAAGGATGTCAGCAGAAGAAATTGGTGACTTCTTAGTGAGAAAACACTGTAAATATATTTTTCTCTCTTTTTTTGGATAACTGCATGTTGAAATGATATAATAATAATAATAAAATGAAATAAAGTCATGTGAAAAAGAAAGTTTAAGTAAATAAAATAATAAATGAAAAGCAGAAGTTTTGACAGTTTGCTGGTCTGCAGGATTCAGGTGTGTGTTAACACAATGCCACAATCTTCCCAGGAGTGGATGTCCAAGTAGATTCACCCCAAGGTCAGACTGTGCAATGCTCATTAACTACAAATATCTCAGACTCTGCAGGCATCAATCAACATGGTAAGTTCAAGCAACATGTTAGAGTCAACCATGAACTCCTCTGTATACCAAAGTATTCTAGAGTCCAACACTGGGTCATGCAACTGGAAAAGGATGCAACTGTGAGATTGAGGTTTTTTTTTTAAATTTGTTGTTGGTTGGTTAATGTTTAATTTTGTCCTTAGTTTTAAAGTGTTTAAAAAAAACCCTGTGTCACTCAGTTTTATTGCATTCACACAATGCCTGGTCTTTCAAGCACTTTTTTAAAATGAATAAGCGTGATATAGTCAGTCTAAAAAAACGACTCTAAATTGCCCTTATTTTTAAAATAAATTCATTTCAATTCAGAAGATGAATACCGATTTCACTGCAATATTTGACACCGCAGTCGTGACTGGAGACAATGCAGCTCATATCTCCAGAGTTCTTTGAAATTGCCATTTTGTGAGACCTTGATGATGATGGATGATGCCGATAGTCTGGGAGGCTAAATTTAATCATGTTTTAGACAATAAGTGTCCTCCTGCAAGGATACAACAGCAGGTGTGGGCCAGTGGGAGGTATGCTGACAAACATACGAAACTCCTCACACATTCTCACGGACTGACATTCCGAGCTTGGGCGCTTGGGGTGTCAGTCCGTGAGAGAACATGCTGTGGCGGTGGATCTGGGCCGTGGGTGAGTAAAATCGGCTTGCAGTTAGGGATTGTGCTGGGTGTGCATGCAGTTCATGGATAGCCCATCTTAATAACCACAGCACCTAGGATGGTGTAAAAGGACTGTTGATTAGTGGTTCTAGGCTAACTTAGACTCCTATGTTTTTGGTTGGCTTAATTAATCACTGTTGTCACCTTACAGTATACATGCAGCTTTCTTTTAATTCTTTCTTTTTTCCCCCAGAATGCATTATGTGCATCCACAGCAAGTCCTTACAGCAGAAGAGAAGGTGTTTTTTCCAAATGACAGAAAGTACGGAGCAGAACTCCAGGCAAAACGAGAAATACACTGCTGCTGGTAATGTCAGCGGGTCAGTGCAACTTTGTGAGACCAGCAACTGTTGTGTGGGCTACTACCTGATCATTAACGGCACACCAAAAGCTGACGTTCTTGGTAAGAAGCCCGAATGTCTGGGCAAGTACTTGGGGTGTATACTGGGTAACAAATTTTTAACACAGTAGCAAAAAATCAAATGATTGATGAGCTAGTTTAATTAAAGCCCCAACGCCAACTGCATCAGCTGAAATGTGCCTCCTGCTGTGAAGTATAATGTAATATGTAATATTTTTTGTTGTGCTCCTGATTTTTCGGTTGCAGCTTGTGACAAGATTGAAAAGTCATGCCCAGATGAAACCTGCAAAGCACAACCGCGCATCAACAATCAATTCTTGTCGTGTGTGTGCAGCACAGACCTCTGCAATGCCAACATTACTTGGGGAACCGAACAGACTTCACAACCCTACTCTTATTTTTCAGGTATGACAATAAAAAGATTATGCCGGATATAATTAGAAGCATTTAAAAACCTTAAAACATTGCATGTCCTTCCTGAGACAACCCCAAAAGAATTTGTGCCCCCTCCTGGGATCAAACCAAGGATCTTTTTCTTGTTAGGCTGTTAGGCTCTTGTTAGGTGCTTGTTATGCTGAATATATATTCAGGTGGTTGACAAATTTAAGGAAAAATCAACATTAAGTGTCACATTACCAGACACCCAGTAGTGGACCTTGGCGTTGATTTTGCCAGTCTCTGGAGCTTTCCTGGAGAGAGCAGTTAGCCAAAACCATGCCAGCAAAACGGTTCACACACCATTACAGAGAACCACCAAATCTCTAGCTCAAATGGTTGGTTTTTTTCCCCCTCAATTCATCACCCATAAGCATATGCAATAGATATGATCATTCATTCACAATTCAACTAACACCTAATGCTTTTTTCTCCCCTTTTTAGTTGTCTTCATGAAAACGGCTGTAAAACTTCTGGTTGGGATTTTGCTCGTCACGTGTTTCTTGATCGTTGCTGCTAAATGGAGAAGTGGCCTAAAAAAGAAAAGTAAGGTTCTTTTTAATTCAAAAACATCATTTATCATTTAAATACCATTTAGGTAATTCAGTTTGACTTGACTGACTCCACTGCTGTGTTTCTTACTACTTTACAAATGTTACCACAATGCGCATATGGATTTTACTACTTGCTAAGTTTTCAGAAGTACTAAAAAGTAATTTGTCAGATGATCAGATGCATGGTGAAGGTTGACCAGAAAGCTACTAATTTAAAAAAAAAAATGCACATCATGTATTAAAAATAAAAGATATTCAATTGTCAGTACGATAAAGACTAAAGATTAAATCCCTCACACATTTCATTATACTGTATGTTGTGTAAAAAGTAGTAATTGGCACATAACATGTAACTTTTTATTTTGATATTCACTGCTTAACCAATTTACTAGCTCACCACCCAATATGAGGTTTATGTCACATTTTCCTTAAATGAACAATACTGATAATTATCAGAAGGATTTTTTATGTTTCTGTAGTGGTTAATCCATCAATATGTGCAAACTCTGTAATCGAAATAATCTTTTAAGTGGTTTAATACTTTAACTTTCAAATTTACAGTTTCACAAAACAAGAAACAAAACAAAAAAAAATAGTGAAGCACATTCTTATTTTTTGATTAAGATGCCAAATTACAGATATTTACTCTCATTCCTGAACAGAAAAAAATTCTTTTAGTCATTCAAAGTTATGCTTTATTACCTTCAGATTTCTTGGAGAAGTCCAGTGTGCCGGCTCAAATCTGGGCAAAAACACTCAAATTCAGTTTGGTATTTTCTTTAAAAAAAAATAAACAAATAAATAAAAATAACAATGTCACTTTTAGTTTTAAAGAAGAATATCGCAGATTTCTAAAATAATGCGTTCTCTTTGTCTTCCTAAAAAAATGTCTAAATCACTCTATGTGTCTGCATATGGATCAGTGTGTCTGTGCATATATGAAGAGATGCACCTACCTGTTGAGTCATTCGCTGGGATGTGTAACTTGCGTGAATTTCATTAAGGCAAAACGCTGCATGTGATAAAAGTTGACATAATAAGCTCATCAGCTCAGAGATTGAAGACTGTGTTTTGGGTCCATTTTCTGCCTTCAGTTTTAGATTTTTAATGTTTACATTGTATGTAATCAATCAACTGTGAGGAGGTATTAGGTTTACCCTTTTATTTTTAAGGGTATTAATGCGGTAATAATGTGTCCTTTTCTCTTTTTTAATTCCACAGAAGAATACAGCTATTGTTTCCACATTTTCTAAACTTAAACTGAGTTCCCATGATGCCTTGGCCTTGAAATGCTTTCATTCTATGTGCTACACTGACCTTGCTTTTTATCTGTGTTACGGTTCTCCCTCTGCTACTCTTAAGTCACATTTCCATGCTCTCAGTAACTATGTAATCAGGAAGCTTTCAAATGAATTGTGGCTTTATTGTACTGCCAGATTACCTTCTATGAGTGGCAACTACAACACTTCTGTACTATAATATTTTAGAAGAGACTCTACAATCCTCCAGTCATGATTACAACATCCTACCCTCCTGTTCCTGCCAAATGACAAAAACCTCTGAGATCGACATCAGTCAGATTGAGCTGCAGCAGGTAAGCTCTGCTATGAAATGGGTTTTAATTCCACAGTAGGTAGTGTGCAAATTATCAGCAAGAAATGCATGCAGGTTCTGATACTCTACTTGTTTATGTCCTGCAGATTGTGGGCCGAGGGCATTTTGCAACTGTTTTTCAAGGGATGTACAAGGGCTCTGTGGTGGCTGTTAAAGTTTTACCTGCAGCCTATGAACATAATTTTAATGCAGAAAAGGAAATTTATGAGCTACCACTGTTGAAGCATACTGGCATCGTGAACTTTCTCGGGGCTGGCAGGAAACCAGATGACAAAAGCTGGTTCATCGTGCTGCAATTTGCAGAATATGTGAGTGAAAACCTTTGCACAAAGACAACAGCTGCTCAAGAAAAAAAAAAGAGCACAGAAGAGACCAGAGAAATATTTATAAATAATACTAAGAGTCCGTTACAAGTGACAAATAGAATATATGGGTAAAAGAAAACAATTTATTTAAGTGATCTGAAGTAACGTGAGTAAATGTTAAAGAAAAATTAATAAATAATGAACAAAAACCATTAATAAAGGTTTAATGGGGCAGGGGTCAGCGCTGCTGCCTCACAGCGGGGAAGCTTCCTAGTTTGAACTTCGTGTGGAGTCTTTCTGTGTGGAGTTCTCACGTTCTCATAGTCAGAAGACATTCATGTCATATGAATCTGTTATTCTAAACTGGACATAGATCGGATAATCCGGTACTGTATGGTTAAACCTTGTAGGACTTCAGTTGATCAGTAAGAGTAAAAAAGCACTACATAAAATTTAAAACATGCAGCAAACTAATGCTAATGTGTGAAATATAATTGCTTTTCTATATTTAGAGTTGAATGGTTTATGTTCCACGCCTTTAAGTTTCTTATATTTGATCTTTTATGTATTTGAAACCACAGTATGCTTCAGGTATGAATGACTGGTATCCCTTTGATTTCAGGGATCTCTTCATTCTTTTTTGTCCAAGCAAACTACGAGCTGGATGTTCTCACTGAAGCTGTGCCAGTCTTTATCACAGGGACTTTCCTATCTCCACTCTGACCTTCTCAGCCACGGTACTGGCCAGAATAATATTGCAACAAATGCATGTGTGCATGGGTTATCTGTTTGATGTGGGAAGCACAGAGTGTGTGCTTTTAAACTATTATCACCCAGAAGAAAGATGAGTTGTTTTTATCCAAACAATGGCCCTATTGCAGGGATTCATCTAATGTGGCCACAAATCTTAAATGATGCTATGCTGTTTATGTGAGGCTGTCTTGATATGTGAGAGTAAGCTATGGGGACAAAAATGTCTTTTGCAGTTATAAATATTTTTTATTGGATTTTTCATACAGATTTGCACAAACCTCCTGTGGCTCACAGAGACCTCAGCAGCTCCAACGTGCTGGTGAGGGCAGATGGTACCTGTGCTCTGTGTGATTTTGGATGCTCCACCATTCTGCGTTCTTGTTCAGAGCGTTACCGCAGGCACAACCAGAAAAAAAATATGAAGGTGAGACACAGGTACTACTGTTTATCCACTGAAATCATCTTATTTAAAAAACAAAACAAAAAAATCTGAAGACCTAGACTTGCTTGGCTGTAAAATTCTGCTGCTTTTTTCAGTAATTAAAATTTCACACTAGAATTAAAGACTCAGTAAAATGAAAACAAAACATCTGGTAATATTACTTATTTCTAATATATACATTTGTATTTCTGTAGTGTATTCAGCTGGGCACGCTGCACTATATGGCTCCTGAGATCCTGGAAGGCTTTGTAAACCTGAACAAAAGCATGTTTCTCATGCAGGGGGATGTTTATGCTTTGGGTCTGCTGCTGTGGGAGATCTGGATGCGCTGCTCTGATTTATTTGAAGGTTAGTCATTGTGAGTAGATGTTATGATGTTCTGCCATTCAAAAATAAGTCCAAGGCTTTAGAGTAGTGCAGAAGGCCAAGGTAACGTTATTTAGAATACTCAAATGGCTAGGCACACTGTTAAAAAGGTTGCTGTAACTGTGTAGCTGTAAAGTGCAGCTTTATTTGAACAGAAATGAACGTGTTTTTTTTTACATGTAAACAATGGTGCAGCACTGCAAATGATAAATGTCATGTCATACACCTGCAGTGTGTTTCTGATGTGTTTGGAGTCAAATATGATACTTTTAATGTAGTCGGAATTAAGAAACAAAAAACTGCAGGTCGTTCAGTTTTCTCTGCTTTAAGGCAAGCTTATTATTGTAATAGGTTGTCATTATCAACAATACAATTGCAGGCTGTTACTAGAGTGTCCAGCTTTCATTCCTCTCAGTAGAGATCAGTTACCACACTGGCTTTTCAGTGGGTGTGTCACTGAAAGGGGGAAATCGATCTGAATCAGAAACTGGTGAATAGTGAGCTCCACCCGGCCTGGTTTCCCAGTTGCTTGAAATTGGATAGTTAATACATTGGTTTCCAGGCTGATAAGTCATATTTTCAATTCACTAAGCCTAAACAATTCTGTGAACAGACCTCATTTATTACAGATGCCATTCTTATAGCCTATGACTAATACCACTGTTTCCACCTGCAGGCAGAGCTGCGCCACAGCATTTTTTGCCATATGAACTAGAGCTGGGAAGCAATGTAACACTGGAGAGCCTCGTCCTGTATGTGTCCTATATGGACAAAAGACCCTGTATACCTGAACACTGGGAACTGCTACCACAGGTATTCTTACATAGGGGCTTTGTGGTTCCACTTACACCTGTGGTTTCTGTTATGTGTGGACTAAATGTTTATTGTTCTCAGGGAGCTGTGCTGAGAGAGCTCCTGACAGATTGCTGGGACGGCGATTCGGAAGCCCGACTGACAGCTCACTGTGTCGTGGAAAGAATAATCTCTCTTCAGTCTTCTTACTCTCCGTGATTCCTTTGTCTCTTGTCTTTTCAGGTTGACATGATTTTGTACTGTTTTCCTCCAGAAACCTTTAGTGAAAGAGTTCTAAGAATGCCGTAACATTTAGTGGCATTTCAAACTTTATTTCTCCTAATCAGAATGAGACAGAACCTGCATCTTGCTGTGGTAATGATCTCTTATCTGGCAGTTCTGATTTAAAGTGAACTCTGATAGCATTACTCAGCAGGCTCATAGGCATATCTGTCCCAGTTTACTCAAAGCTATACCGACATGGAGACTGAATTTGATCTCGTTAAAACCACTGACGCCATACTACAGCGGGAACTGGTTTCACTTTTAAAGCCCACAGGATTTGTGTTCCTGCTATGCTAAGCTGTATCGTATATATTACAAGAGAGAACTGACCAAGGTAGCAGCCATACAAGTTCAAAACATCTCAAAAATGCAACAAATATTATACAAAATACAAATGTTTCACACGTATAAACTCAGTTTCAATGTAACTTTCCCTTAAACTGTCACTCCTAAAAAAAGAAAAAGAAAAAAAGATCAGATCAGAGCTCTTCCTTTCTTCCTTACCTTACCATGATCAACTGTAAGTGGGATTACTGGAAAGTGTAAGTATTTATTTCAGTTTTAAATTTCAGGTGAAATCTCATTTTTAGGTCTTCAAACACAGAAACATGAAATTCATGTTTTATTGACATTTATTCTTCATTAACTTTAGTATCTCAATGATTGAGTGCAATAACTGCTGAATCCCAGAAGACTTCCCCAGTGCCAGTATCTTACAGTGCGTAACTGAGCTGCTTTTAAATTAATGTGTATAATGTCACCTTTTTAATCCCATCTATCACTTACAAAAGAGAGGATGACAACAGTGACAAACTCCAAGCATACACCGACTGGCTGCTGTGGCTGGGCTTGGAAGGTGATGGATAATATCAAATGTAATATTCATTATTTTGGGGGGATAATCAAGGAAACTTATGAATTAGAGAATTTACATTTATTAAATTAATGATAAAGATGCTTTTAAAACTGACCACTAGATGTCACTGTTCACTCACATTCATTTGGCATTATGGAAACAATGGATTATGATCTCATCCCAAATCTATTCATAACACTACAAAAAGGAAAAAGCCAGCGTGTTCAACATGTGGCCACATTCTTCTGGCTTACACTTGAAATGTATTTATTTAAGCATTTCTTTGTTTATACTTCTGCATTCAACTGAAATGTTGTTTTCTTGCAAAAATGTCACTGATGTTTCGGCAATGCAGCTTACTGTTTATGCCTCAGCAGCACGTCTTTTGATCTTCAACCTTCAACCACAAGTTTAACACTGTTTCTTTGGCATTACCTTATTGTACGCTGCATGCACTGACTTCCAACATGTAACGGTCATGACAAAGGCTACTATCATTAAGTGACTGTGCTCAAAAGTTTGCACAAAGCTAAAAAAATTTGACTTTAAATGTCATCAAATTTTAACAACAGTCTTAAAGTACATAAAGAGAGCTGCGATTACACAAATGAGAAAGAAGTATTTGAACCGGTACAATATGCTTGTAGTGGGTAACCCAACGAAGGAGTCAGTCGAGAATAAATAAGTTTAACAATTTCCACCTAAATCCACAAAGAACAGTAAACCTCCCTTTAACCTCTGACCTGCTTTTAAAGCCCACTTTCTATTAGTGTTCTTTTGATGTTACCAACCACAAAAGCCAGGGACATCATGTACAGCAGTCTAATGGTCTTGCAGATATTCTGGGTGATTTAGTCATACACGAAAACATCCACTAGAGAGGTCACAGTTATGCTGGTGTCCTGCCTAATGTGGTTTCATTAGAACTAACAAAAGCTTTTCTTTTCTTTTAATTAAGCAGCAGAGCCGCTGTGGTATTTTCACTGCTACTGACACTAATAGTTATTTGGAATGACTTGTAGTTGCCACTTTTTTGAGCTCACCTTGTGTCACATAATCTGGATTGGGACCTCCTGCTGCCACTTCACTCTCTCTGGCTGTGTGTTTTAAATTAAGGGCCACACATTAACTGGTGTTAAGTTCTGCTAGGTAAATTTGGCAGATATGGTGTAGATACTGGTTCACGATTTAACAGCTGCTGACAGCTAAACCATTGTTAACCTGTTAGTTGTGCTCTGTTCTTCTTACTTTGGTTAACAGCTGACTTCGCTCAGTTTGCTTTTATGTCCTTCCTCTCCTTTATTGAAAGAAAGACAACCAGTGCAGGGAGGAGTAAATCTATTTAGTTTAACTGGAGAGGTGTGAAAGCATTGGAATTTTCTTTTTGTTTTTTTTGTTTTGTTTTTTTTTCTTGGGGGGGGTATTTACCCAATCGCTTTATATTTACACTGAAGGCCTGAGTAGCTCATTAACAGCAGTTTACTGTATCTTAGCAGAGCCACAGAGCATTGTGTCACTCACTGTCCTTTGCTTCTGCTGGCTTATTTCATAACTTTTAACCGAGGTTACTTTATCTATAGCGGTTTTTTGTTTCTTTGTTTTACTGTTTAAAATATACGTTTTAAATAAAAGAATAATATCCTGGTCTTTCTGTCTGCATTTCCCCTTTTCTCTGACTGCAAAGTCTCTGCCATCTTCATCAAAGTCTCCCAAGTTCGTCACATGGCAAAGCATCACCACAAGTCTGACTGAAGTGATGGATTTAGGGTAAATCTGACCGTCACGACATTCCGCGCATGCCTTCTTCCCTCGTGTTCGTGCCGCTGGGTAGGTCAAGTATTCGCTGGAAAAACCCAAATTAATCCCAAACGAGTGTGACGCTCGGGGATGTTGCCTTGTGGAGGTTCCACCCCTCGCTTCGAAGCATGTGGTTCCCATCGCTCCTGTTGCTGTGTTTTTGAGGGTGGCAGTAGAAAACAGCAGCTGGACCGACAGATCAGACGGCTTTTCACAGAAGCCTTTTTTAAACGTGTGAGACACTATATGGACAACTCGATCGTTAAAAAGAGCTCCAGCTGCCTTTCTGTCAGAACTCAAAGTGATCTGGGGATCCGGTCCCGGGGAAAGCTACTGACAGGTGCGCACAGTGCGCAGAGAGGATGGGCAGACGTGAGGCGGACAGCAGAGGCGCAATGAACACCAGCGGTCGCTCCGAGCTGGGCTGCCTGCAGGACGCGGCGTTCAGCAGCCAGCATGGCGGCGAGCATTCTCCGAGGATGGACAGCCGCCGTGCCTGCAACGCGGAGAAGCGACAGAGAAACATGAAAGTAGGCGTGGAGGCGCTGGCCCAGGCATCCACAGCCGCAGCGTCCACGGAAGTAAAGAAGCATCAGCACAAGCACAACTTAAAGCACCGTTATGAGGTGATGGAGACGCTGGGGAAAGGCACTTACGGCAAAGTGAAGAAAGCGGTGGAGAGAGCGAGCCTGAAGACGGTAAGATGGTCACCATATCCCATCATATCACACTGCCTCAAGATTTTCGGAGCTGTGTGGCTGAAGGACTCGTTATTTCCTAAACACAGGGCGAAATGTGGTGATGGGAAACGATCAATTATCCGTTTATGAAATTAATTTGACCTCTTAGCCTCGTCTGCTGACCCTGAAAAAAGCCTATAAAAAGTGTAATGTGATGCCCATGCTTTTACTTTTCGCCACTATGCGTCTGTGCTTGCTTGCTGCACTTGCCACAGTGTTGCTCAGTGGTAATTAAATATTAATTTGGAGGTAGAAAGAACTTCATGGGGGGCGCTCTGCGTGTGGTAGGATATGCGCTGATCCTGAACCCATTTCTGGCTTCTTGTGCTGCCAGCTTGAGATGCCTTTGGTCTGACTCACTCAGCAGCTGAAAAAGGGGATAAAATCACTACAATAGGTCTGCTCCAACTAGACTCTGACCCCTAAAAACCCAGACTTAAGTACACACACACACACAGACAGTGAGACATAATAACATAACATGTTTCTATTTAACTTCACAATCTGAAAATCTAGGTTAAAACAGAATGTGGTACCAGATTAGTTTGAATAATCGTGGGTTTATGTCTGGTCAGACCTTAATCCCTCCCTGTGCGCTGTGATCTGAGAGGACGGGGGCCTCATCAGTCTCCAGTTTCCTTTCTGTTTTATTTTAGTAAATAAACACACTTCTACACTCTGATTGGAAAAAAAAGATGATCCCGATTAGAGTGAGTCTTTCACAATTTGTCTGGCTCCTTCCGCTGTGACTGTTAGACCTCCTCACTGATAACAACCCCTGCCACGTGTGAAGAGACACTGAAGCCCTCACCAACTAGAAAGTGTCTCAGCATATCAGAGACTGTCTACCCCCCTCCCTCGACCCCCACCAGTTTGCTTATGGAGCAAATCATTCTCAGCCCTCTACTGTACGCCCTGTACACCTATGACTGCACACCAACCCAGCCAACCAATGACATTGACAAGTATGCAGATGACACCACCATCATTGGACTCGTCTCTAATGTAGATGAAACAGGGTACAGGGCAGAGGTAGAGAACTTGTCCCGCTGGTGCTCAGAAAATAACCTGAAGCTGAACGTCCTTAAAACCAAAGAACTCATAATGGACTTCAGGAGGCACAGACAGGTCCACTACCCACTCATTATAAATGTAAAATGGGTGGAATCTGTGGAGAGCATAGTCTCCTACTTCCTAAGTGTTTGGTATGCAGGGGCCACAACAGAGAACAGGAAGGCTGCGCAGAGGGCAATTTGGGTAATACCGCCCAAAAAATCATTGACTGCCATCTGCCACCCCTGGAAGCCATCGCCAGATCCTCCTGTCTCAGAGAAACCAGGGCCATCTCAGGTGACCCCTTACCCACCACTTGTGTGACCTGCTTCCCTCTGGTCAATCAGGTCCCACACCTCCAGACTCACAAACAGCTTTTTCCCCTGGGCCATTCAGACTGTCAACAAACATTATCCCCCCACACACCACCCCTGCCCAACCACCTCACTGAGCTGAGCCATGGTCTGAGTAACCCTCATCACTCAGGCCATTCACACATGAACTCTAGACCAAGTCTTTTCTTTGCACTACTTCCAAACACTTTGCAGTTTGTTTTCTATTGTGTGCCTTTCTCTTATTATCGTATATATTTCTCTTGACTGTGTTTAATTTTTCCGTGTGCTCTGTATTCCTGCTGTCTTCTATTTATATTTAATTCCTGCACAGTTGGTGTGGAGCACCAACAATTTTGTTGTACATGTACAATGACAATAAAGAGCTATTCTATTCTACTCTATTCTACACCTTAACAGGGAGTGAAGCATGCATAAGAGACTGATAGTAGGATACAGAGAGAGGAAAGAGGCCATGTAGTGTGTGTGTGTGTATGCAGGGTGAGTGGGTTTGGTAGGACAAGGGGGAAAAGCTGAATTCTTTGAGCCATTAGCCGGCACATACCAAGGATTCTTTGAAACAAAACAGGCATTATTTTTGGAAACAAGGCTAGCGGGCAATTTTGTGAGCGTGGGGAGATGGGAGAGGAAAGCAGGAAGAAGAACAGGAAGAGAAGGCACTATCAGGGATTTTATATTAAGGAGCTGACTTGAGACTTGTTCCTGTAAAGTGTCTAAGTGGTTTTCCTGTGACGCTGCAAGAAAGGAATGTAAGTCATCCTCATGAATGCACAGGGTGAAGCAAAAGGAAAGAGCCTTGGTTATGCAAGCTAAGTATTCTGTGGTCACTTACGCTGGCTGGGAGTCTCACTTGTTTTTAAAACTTAAATATGGTAGGAAAAAAAAAGAACTGATGCATAATCAAATAATGCCATCAGAAAAAAATGTATCTTGTTTCCTTTCTTGCAATTAATGTATATGTCTTTGTCCGGTTCCCCATCATCTTATACACCACAGTTCTTCAGTTCCTGGTTAAGGAAAGGGACAGCTTAAGGCTGTGTGTAGATGATTGGAGGTCAACGGTCACTCTGGCAGGAAGCCTGTATAATCCTGCCGCTAAATCATTCACAGATGCAGCAGGGACCTTTAGTGATGTTCAGGCTCCTGGGATGCATATGTGTGTTTGTGAGAATAGCGGGGTAGAAAGGAAGTTGGTGCACACCCCAACCCCCATGATGACTTCATACAGACAAACACACCTGCAATAAGTCAAGACTAGAGTCAGCAGGAAAACAAGAAGGGGATGGGAAAGCCAGTACATCCCTTTGTACATCTAAAGTTGCCATGCCATCATAACATAGACCGTGCTTCACCCATTTTGTGATGATGTCAAAGAACGCCTGAATGACTCCCACATGCTGCTTTTTTTTTTCCTGCACGTGTGAGGTTGCAGTTTTTAGAGGAAACTATGAGATGTTGTTGGTGAGAAGGATACTTTAGAGGTCATGTCTCTGCGTGATGCATCCGCAGGATATTTGCACGCACAAGGATGAGATCACACAAACACACACAACCACAGCTTCCTCTACTCACACATGCCCCCTCGAAATCAGTCAAATAAAATGCTCCCTTTGCCCTGAACCATACCCAGAGCGTCTGTATTCCCTGTGTCATGTGTCACTTCAAAGTCTTCATAGTAAATCAGAGCTGAGACTACAGTAGAATACAGATCTTTTGACTCCCAGCCTATATGTTGACATGTCAAATTCATTCCTCTCATCTGTTACATTGCACTAACTCATCCCTGTAACCCAATTTACAGTCTCCCCTTTTCTCCCTCACACTGCTTTAAGTATTTGGGTCATAAATGGCTCTTCAGTCAGCATGAGAATCCGCCTCCCCAACTTTTTGACGTCTCCCCTTCAGCTGATGACCATTGAAATTGTGTGGCACAAACTATTGCCCAGCACCCACTGAAAGAGCTGACACATCACCCATATAAGAAAAATATAGTTACATGCATATAACATGACTATAGCAAAGACATACGTTTGAAAAGGGAAACAAGCATTTTTATTCACCACATAGCTTCCATATGAGTTTCACAAGGTCACTTCAGTCTCAGGGGTTCCCTGGATGGGGTTCGTGTTGTGTTGCATAACTATCATGGTTGATGGAGCGTGTGAACTGTGTCTCTTCCAGTTTTTTGTAGACATTTTTTTTCCCCCCACCAGCTGAGAATGCTGGAGTTTTGACTTGTGGGAGCTCACCCACAGGGACAAGCAAATTATACAGCGCATGTTTCGTCTCATGTTTAAATGTCAGCCTCGCAAATTAGTCCCGTGGCTTCAGCTACTTGTTATATTCCATGTCTCAGTTGTCCTTTGTGTATTTTAGGCACACTCCGATGCCTCGTTGTCTGCCTGCATGCACTTGTCTCGTCTTTGTAAGGTGTTGATTACGTGACACTTATTGTATCCAACCAGTTTTAGAGGTTCATTTTAGGATGTATGTTTTATTGTGGGCCTGTGTGTGTGTGTTCAGGAGCTTGGGGTTGTACTGGGGTACGGGATTAAAGAAGCAGAGTGTGAACACTGCAGCTGTCAACCTTCTGCCTCTGAACATCACACATCACAAGACCTGCT
>VVHJ01018144.1:23098-36624 GCA_015107715.1 Tylochromis polylepis
CATCACAAGACCTGCTCTCACCATGCAGCCTTTAAACCCACATAATCATGTCTAATACCCAGAGATTTTATTTGTGTTTGAGCGTGTGTGTTTTTAAGCATCAACAGTATGTACAGTATGCCTTTGTTTCCATGTTTGGCTGTGCAAGTGATGCATGAACTGCTTATTTATTTGTTGCTTTGATGGAGGTAAAGCAGAAAATTGTTTAATCTGTGTGTTTTCTGATGAATTTATGGAAATTGAATCTACCGACTAAAGTTTTATTACTCAGTCCACATTCAGTCACTAGATTTAAAAGATGGTGCGTGAAATTTGGACACAACCTTTTTGTATAACATCCTCTAATCTGTGTCTTCCTTCCAAGGTGGCGATCAAGTCAATCCGCAAGGAGCGCATCACTGACGACCTGGACAGAATTCACATCCAGAGAGAGATCGAGATCACATCTTCACTCAGGCACCCCAACATCATACGCTTCCATGAGGGTAAGATGACACTGACACACCTTCACACATAATCAGACAATTTCATAGTTTGGTCTCCAGGTAGCATTTAGGCAGTGAATATTTTAAAGAAAGTCCGTCAAAAGATATTAAGTCCCACAACACACACAGCAGCATTTACAGGAGTGTTGTTCAACAATGCCAGGGACTAAGGGATAATGCTGGTAATGCTCACAAATCCTATTTGAAGCCCAAAACCAACAATGACACGATCCAACTAAGTATTTCTTATGTGTACAAAGAATCGTACACATGGCTTCTCACGCTGTTCCATAAACTTGCATTGTTGTCATAAACTAAACTTAAAATCATATCAGTGATGCACTAATTTGGGAAAAATATCCCATAATTACCACAAGTACCACTACACGCACTGCACTCTGTTCTGGGTCAATTCAGGCTAAACCACCAAAATGATTTGCTAAAAGCTACAGCACCCAGCAATGGAACAATATGATTGAGCACAATTTTTAAAACTTCTAAAACAACCTTGAGACATGGTCTTTGGTATCTTGTTTCGTCATCTAGTAGTGTTACTTAACAATAAATATAGAAGATTTTTACCCTTATTCACTAAAGGTCTCCCATTTATTGTTGGATGGGTATTGTTATTCATAAGAACAGATGAGAAGGCTGTTATAGTAGATCAATAAGATAAAAATCCCACTAAGGAGCATTCAGTTAGCCCCACACCTGTCACTATACTGAAATATATCATTTTGATTGGTAGCCATTTATCAGGTGAGACTCTTATTGTTTTAAAGTTGTACAAACAACAGACACTGCCAACATTTCTGTTTCTATGGACATTTATTGAAAACAATAAGCATTTGCATACATGGATTACACAGGAGTTGAAAACCTACATGGCCAAAACATCGTTAAATGTTTCTGTTTTCCTGTGTTGACAGTGTTTGAGAGCCGGGATAAGATTGTGATTGTGATGGAGTACGCCAGCAGAGGAGAGCTGTATGATTACATACAGGAGAGGAGGCGACTGCCAGAAACAGAAGCCCGAAGCATCTTCAGACAGATTACGTCTGCTGTCCACTACTGCCATAAGGTTTATACACACCAAAAAAACCTACCCACATGTGTTCTGCAGGTGCCCAACAGGAATATATTACAAGTTAGCAAAGTGCAAACAGGCACGTGTGCACGTATGCAAATACTGTACTGCTTAAACCAATACATCCTAATCCTATTACTGCAGAAAAACTTGACTTGAGTTTTCAGCTCTCTTTGGGTTAAGAGCGCATTATAAGGCTCGATTGTTCTTTACAGTCACACACTGACACATTTAACAAATACTAAATGAGCCTCCTTCAACATTACTGTAAGCCTTGGCGTAGAGACAAATACTTCTTTGTTTCTCTGTTTTTATTGTTGTGTACATAAAATCAGGCCAGAAAGCAGGAATTATCGAGGAGTTATTAAGTCCTATTCAAACAGAAGTGCGTTACAGTGGAAGTTAGGATATCTGCCTGACTGTCAGCTGAGCTGGATATGAAAGAAAGGCAGTTGTTTTGCTTTTCTTATTTTGGCAGTTTGGACTCTGTGTGAATCTGCTCACGTTAAACTCAGAGATTATCATTCATCTTCTGCGCCTCTGTGGTGTGTAGGGAGATGGAATTTGGGCTCCTCGTGCCCTTGAATATTGTCCCAAAATAGACATGAATGTTCCAGCGTGAATGAATTATTGAATGTGCCTCAGAGGTATGCAGGGCACATGGAAAGACGGGCAAGGCTTCACAAGAAAAATGAAAATAATCGAGGGTCGTTCACTGCTCTTTTGGTATTCCAAATCAGTTCACAGGCATTTTAAACGATAGTAAGAATATTGACCTGATAAACCACATCTTTCATATTTGTGTCTGCAAATATGAAAGATGTAGAAGTTTGTTTAAGACGAACTGATGTGAATGTTTAAAGTGTCTCTGTGTCACATGATTTCCTGGGTGGCCTCACCTAATGAGTTACTACATATATGCTTTATTTTGCTACAAATAGTGTAGATTTTGAGTCTTCCTCATCAGGGTACATGGGGGCATGCCTCTTCCTTGCACACTCGTGCTTAATGCCAGTCAGCGGCTCAAACCGTCATCCGATAAAAAAAACAGAGCACCTTCTCATGCTTGAGGATAATTAAACAGTCTGATGATCTTCCTTCAGACCCTCCAAGAGCAGGACCTCACGTGGTGTTTCTCCTCTCTTGCAGAACGGGGTTGTGCATCGAGACCTCAAGCTGGAGAACATCCTTTTGGATCAAGATTTGAATGTAAAGGTAGGATCCCAAGAAAATGCTGTGCACTAACTGAGCCATCTTGCCACATGTCCTGAGCATTTAATACATAATTCATAGTTTCTCATTATCATCTGACCCTTGCTACTTGGATTGTTGTGCCGCCTCCAACATAAAATGCAAACACATTGCACTCTCAGGATATATGTTGGAGCATTTTCTACCCGGAGGAATTTTAATGTGTTGTTTAGCAATGCACAGTGAATGTGAAAAAACACAATGTAAGGCCTTATAAAAGAACCCAGGGACTATTTCTTGCCTTATTTGGGCATTGTTCTCCCTATATCGGAGCTGTGCATGGCCAGCGGGGAATGCCGGGAATTTAGTGACAATCTTGAGGATTCATGCCAGCCAGAGGGGTTGTGTATGTGTGCTCTGTCTGTCAAAAGAAAACACTATGTGCAGACTTCTCTGTGGGTCTTCATTCGCTGCCAACCACATTACCGGAGGTTCACCGCACCAGCCTTTCTCGGCATCTACTGCAGGAAATGACCGAGGCTCCGTGCAATGCATTGTTATGTCTGCACAATAGCTGCTTAATGGCATCTGTACGGGGCAGAGAGAGGCGGATATGTTAGGTGAAATGTTGGGTCATATCAAGTTTAAAGTAGAATATTAGTCTGCAGAGTGTAACTTTGTGTTTGAGTTTATGTAAGCATTTGGTATTCATTCATTCACTCTTCCAGCTTCACGAAGAACTGTCTCACTATAGGCTGAACACACACAAACACACGGGAGCCCAAAGAAATGTGTTAATTGCCACCGGATGTATATGAACAGTGAGCTGGCTTGCATTTACAGTGTCGTCTTCTGTCTATGAGGTCTCTGTTTCCCTGTATCTCTCTACCATGGAAGTGAAGCTGTCATTGTGAATATTTTTAACACCACAGAGGCTGATAGTGAGCCAGCATGCATGTTTATAATCTTCTCAGATAGAGGAGAGACACAGTATGTCTGCGCATGGCTTTCGGAGCCTCGAGTGAGTGATTGTTCCGTTACGTGGGCGTAAGCAGCCTGATGCTTTTGGCCCGCTCCCCTTTTCCTCGCTCACAGTTACTCTGGCAAAAGCGCAGCATACCTGCAGTATTTTTGGCTCCTTTAAAAGGAATTGCTTTTGAGTTATTGTGTATTTTTTTCCACATGACTAAAAGCTTTCCGTACATAGTCACTGAAAAGGAATTTAGATTGCGTGAGGGCAAGTGTTAAAGTGAATGAAACTCAGTGCAGGATTCAGTGTGAACTGATTAGTTCATTATGACATAAAGTTTAAGAGATCAGTGTTTTGAGGCTGTGGAGAGACATCTGGACTGAGATCTGTTGTCTTGTAGTGTGACAGCTGTTAGTTTGTTATGCCATCTATGATTCACAGTGTCACATGAACCCCTTGTGTTTATTTGGCACAAAAAATGAGCGCAAAGATACATCGCTTGCTCCAGCAGCTGTGAAAGCTTTGAATGGTGTCAGCAGTAGGAAGAAATAAAAATAATTATTAACAAAATATGTTAATCCGCATTCTTTCTTTCTTTGCAGCTGGCTGATTTTGGCCTCTCAAATAATTTCCACAAGGGCACGCTGCTGCAAACCTATTGTGGAAGTCCGCTCTATGCTGCCCCAGAGATCGTGAAAGGGCTGCCATACCACGGGCCAGAGGTTGGTCAACATGCTGTTATTTCCAAGAATTATGGATGTTAGGTTGTTTTAAAATGTTCACAGAATAATTAGTTTTGTTTACTGCAAGATTGCAGTGCTGCTTTTGGTGAGATTACATCATCATTTACTGCGGCCACATGTGGTTGGTTTTTCTTTTAAAAAGCAGCGTTCTAGTACATTAGCTAATACTAACAACTTGCATTGTGGGTATTGTACGCAGCATATGCCGGCATGAAAAAAAAAGATCTTTAAAATTTAAAAAATCATGATGTCGCTGGTTCTGCTGCATCTTTGTGTCTGTCATGAATCCAACATTGTTATTTATATTAGTGCAATGCTAAATTACACTAATTGTAGCACTGTAATACTCATATCTGGATTAGTGTAGCTTTAAACCACTGTACATCTTCTTTTATTCATGAACTTTTTGAACTTTTATGAAGCCCAGTGCTTTAAAAGAATATAATATTTCATTTTGTGTGCGTTTTTGCTTCTTAGGTGGACTGCTGGGCACTGGGGGTGTTGCTGTATGCCCTCGTTTACAGCAGTATGCCATTCGATGGGGCCAGTCACACAAAACTCACAGAGCAGATCAGCCAAGGTCGCTATCGCAGACCCAATCCCCCCTCTGGTAAAGCTTCACAACTTTATTTTTTATATATATTTTTTAAAGCTGTCAAGTGGGATTAACTTTGTCAGCTTAGTGGCTATAAATAACTGTTGACTCTGTCCCCTCCAGACGCCTGCGCTCTCATCGACTGGTTGCTGACGGTGCGTGCGGATGAGAGGGCCACGATAGAGGACGTGGCTAACCACTGGTGGGTGAATTGGGGTTATGAAGAGAGTGTGTGTGACTGCCCTTCATTTCCACATCAAGAATGCCCCTCCCCGCTGCTGGTGCGCTACATCGACTGGCAGAATCGGGTTGCTGCTGCTAGCAGTTTGACGGTGGATGCAGACTGCCTGTCCTCAGACTCTTCCGGTCCTCCTCAACACGCTTCCAACCCCTTTTACTTCAGCTTACCTCTGAAGCACGAAAGCGGGGGAGGTGCAAGGGTGCGCGGTGGAATATCGAGCCTTAGGAAGTCTCGCAAGGAGAATGCGATTCCTCAGACTGCACAGGGAGTTTGTGGTGATGTTTGTCTAGCAGCTGCTTCTTCCACTGTGATTTCCTCTACTTCCACTTTTGAAAGAAAAAAGCCCAAAGGTATTCTGAAACACCAGAGGAGTTTAGATTCAGTCTTTCACACCCCTCCCAGGGATAACTCCCCCTCTCAGCTCTGTAATACTGCTCCGCAGCCCTGTCGAACACACAGTCTTACTCATGCGTATGTTGACGTCCTATCAACCAGCTTTCCGTCTCTGACTACATTCAGTCAGCCTTCATCCAAAATGCCCAAGAAAGGGATACTAAAGAACTTGTATGGTGGGGAGTCAGGTTATGGTTCCTCATTGGACAGAAGGGGCTCAGGTGTAGGAAGTACAGACAGTAATGCAGGTGAGTCCTATTCCCACAAACAACAAACATGTCTCCCAGGAGTTGAAGACAGTCCCACAATGCGCACAGAAGCAGTAAGAAGACGTAAGGGTATTTTGAAACGTAATGGAAAGTTTTCTCGCAGCCTGGATCTTCCTGACAACCACCAGTCGTCTCCCTCTCAAACTCCTGCAATATTCCCAGAGGCTCTGCAGCACCTCCTCCAGACTACAGGGGATGCTGAGGGCCGTCATAGCCGCCCCTCTAGCGTGGTGAGCGAGGATAGCCTCTTCTCCTCAGATTCCTTTGATCTGCTGGATCTTAGCGCCCAGTCACGTCGCAAGATTTTCTCAAGGGGGGTGCGGCACGGCTCGGAGGACGATTTGGAGCAGCTGAGAGGCGAGGCGGACAGGGTTATTGGAGAACGACAAACAAAAAAGGAGACGCTGTAATACGAAGGGCAATAGAAACTTCAGTTTGCTGAAAAACTGGGTTTAATTCCAGCTCTTCAGTTCAGTTTTATGTGATAATCAGTGCCTGCCATCTTGAAAAGACTTTATGAACTCTGGAAAGGTTGCATCTCAAGTACACAGACTCTCATGACCATTGCACTGCCAATGTAAAGCACCATGTCTCAGCATAGTTGCAGCGATAAATTAAAGTGTAGCCTCTGACTGTTTACCTGTATTCGTCTAAATGGGATCTGATTTCCAGCAGTTTGCAGAGATAGGACAGAACACTCTGTTTCATGGACTCGGTCTGACCTGCACAACAGACGACAGATTTTGCAGATTTATGTTGACAACTCTCAAAATCGTTGTCTGAATGCTGTAATCTGCTAATGTGGTAATCCACCCATTTTAGGTTTATCCAAGTATCAATGTATGGGTAAGTCAAAAGACTTAAGGATATTTCCATCCACCTGCATTTTTTGGCCATTGTGGATATAAAATCTGAGGTGTAAATTCAGAAAAAAAAAGTAAAAAAAATAATCAATTTTAATTCAAGTAAAAAAAAAATATGTGTGTATTGATAACAGTGAAATGTGGCCAAGTGCAACAGAAACTAGATTTTCACACAATAATCGTGCATGAAGCATGTCAGATAGAAACATAGTACGTATGCGAGGAGTGATGGGGGGAAAAAAAGAAGAAGACCATTAGTTAAATTAATGTATCAAACAGATATCAATGTAATTAAATTTTTTCTGCATTGTTTGGCAGTGCTACTTCTTTTACTCGTGATCTTTTGTCATATATAATTTGCACCCTGTTGTTTTGCAGTGGTTGTGATAGCACCAAGCAATAAATTTAACATCATCAGCTACTTATACTCAAGTATGCACCTTCATGCAGTCACGTATACATATGGAAACAGATATGCATAGAAGTTTGCTTTGTGCTTAATGATTTTCTGAAATGTGTTCAAATTTGTGCAGTGTTTGGATGGAAACTGTAGCAACTTCTGTTATGAGGATAAATTCTGCTCAGTTGAACTTTGGGATACTTTGTGGCAGCACTTTATAAACCTTATATAAACATTAAGACATGGTTATAGCGCACTAAAATGTAGCAGATATCAGGACATTTTAAGTATTCAGTATTAACCTGTACAATCTGTCAACAATTATAATTTCTCATCTGAGGATAAATTGTGTTTTTATTTGTTATCTGTTCACACCTCATCCTGCTAATACACTGTGGGTTTGCACAAGAGGGCCTATATGGTTGTTGACAAGCACTTCATATTGGTTAAAACCCATTCGTTAAATGTTTATAGTCCACTTATCTAAAATGCTAAAGATGGGAAGCTTAAGGAAAGTAATGCCAATGTCACTATTTGTTTTCAAGTATATTTATACCACACAGTGTTGCACTGTGCACAGTTTGCTTCTTTGCACCAACACACACAGTGTGAATAGCAGATAGATCACATTGCTTTTTACCGTGACACCACCTGTGCTGCTCTGGATGTTTATGGTGATGTATGCAGTAGATGTATTCAGTTTTAAATCTGTGATTTTCATACTGTGAGAGAAAAAAAAACAAAGAATTCTCTTTAACTTTTTTAAAAATATTTTTGTTTTTCTGGGTAAAATAAATTATTTGAATCTGAGCAGTTTGCGGTGTTTTTTCTGATGAAAGAATAAATAAAATCAGGAGCATGTTGTAAGACGTATTGCATCTTGAATAACTATGTATCCATAGAGTTTGTACTCTAAAGCAGGGATGTTAGTCAGCTTGATTATTTGTCTGAGTGTGGAAGACGAAACGATATCTATTTAGTCACCTTGCTGTCTTTTTCTGTGTTTCTGTCTCCATAAGCTCAGCTCTAGTTGGCCCACAGATTGTTTTCATAGTTTTTAATGTAATGCACAAGCGGTCATGTAGTGTTTCACTTTGCTTCAGCTGGAGTTTCCTTCTTTAAATGCTCTATAAAGAGAAAACATTAACTGTGGA
The DNA here is from genome assembly GCA_015107715.1 of Tylochromis polylepis. Lineage (NCBI taxonomy): Eukaryota > Metazoa > Chordata > Actinopteri > Cichliformes > Cichlidae > Tylochromis > Tylochromis polylepis. Next base: position 31,490 of record VVHJ01018144.1, read on the forward strand.
AAACAGCAGATTTGAAAAAGCAGGTTTCAGTAAACAGTTATCTCAACTTTGTGTTTTGAAAGCCTCTCCAATGAGTAAACACTTCATAGATTGTTGTTTGGAGATTTTCATTTTAAGGATTACATTTTTCTGTATGGATTTTTTAAAGACAATTTCCAACATCTCTAACACAACAAAACTCACCAGCAGGCCTTGTTTAGATGTGAAGAAGCCTGGCATGGTCTTTGATAAACACAGAGCTTACTTTGTACCACTCACTTGCCTGGTTGTAAATTTCTTTAAGTGTTCCCCCCATTTTAGGACATTGTATATAATTTGAATTGATTGATTGGAGAAAAAGATGGCCAGTAGAGGATGAAATCCAGAGGAAAGGTCAAATGGTAACTTTTCACAACACTCCTCATATCCCGTCAGCCTCACGGGGACCATTTTGTTACATAAGAATCACCATTTAACGGTGTTGAGCTAATGTTTATTCTGCATGCACAGCGAGTAGATGAGTAAATGTGATACAGCCTTTATCTCCACCCAAGACTTCTGTATTCTGAATCATCGTTTAATTGAAGTGATTTGAAGACGTATGTTTAAATCATCGAAACATCCATCTATCCACTTTCTTCTTCTTATCCAACTCAAGGTCAATGGCGTGGCTGGAGGCTCTATCTTTGAAATGCCAGTTAATCTAAAATGCATGTATTAGGACTTCGGGAGAAAGCTGGGGTACCCACAAAAAGCCTACAAGGGCATGGGGAGACAAACTGCACACAGAAGTGCTCCAGAGGGAACGGTGCTAACCACTGCACTGGTATAATGCCCAAACATCCAAATTACCGACTATTTAATGACACTTTAGACTCCAAATTGTGATCTATGTCCAAGGCTCACTCATACAGTATAGGATGTTTTTAATAATGATTCTCTTACAGTTGAAGGCAACGCAACATTAGCCCCTTAGACATGCACACCTATCGGTTCATCTGTGATTATATGTCAGCCCCCGTATGTACAGAATAGCAGGGCTTTGATAGAAGAAATATGGGAAGCAGTGGTGGAAAATACTAAACATCATGTACATTCTTGCCTTTTTGTCATTTTTGGGCAAGAAAACATTTGATAGAAAAAGGTGATGTACTCGAGCAACAATACAGGGGAAATTTGCTTTTATTTATTTATTTTTTGTCATTAATTGACTTTTAGAATATTTTTTTCCCCAGAAAAAGAACAGAAATAGATGTATTTACTGTCTGTGGTAGTAAGTAGAGCTTGCACAGCTTGTTAGCAGAAATAATTTTCTTGCAGAAATTTTGTGTGCTCACTATCCCATTAAAAGGTTAATTTTCTAGTTTCACCAAAATCTTCAGACTGAATTCTTTAACATCATGTTAAAGCACAGTTATATTTAATGGATTGGTTTCATGCAACTGATATTTATTTATTTATTTAAAATGACTGCAAATCTCATTTTTATGTGTTATTTATCTGGGCATTCATTAATAGGTACCCCATGATGATTACATGTTTGCCTGTGCAAAGATCTTGTTGCTCACATGATTGTTTTTGTAATGCAGTGACTTTCTGAACAATAAAGATTGATTATTAAACAGCCAAGTTTAGAATTAAAAACAGCTGTTTTAGCTTGTGTTGTTACATAAAAGCACCTAGTCTGGATACTTCAAATGTCTTTGAATTCACACATTTGTTTTAAAATTATACAATATTTCACTAAAAAAATATTTTTTAAATGAATTATCTACTATCTCATTAACTGTGGTCCTCAAGACAATAAAAAAAACTTGGCTTCATCACTTACAGCAGGATAACAGTCGACTATTGTCAGCTTAAAGCATTTAAATGTATGTGAGCTTCCTGCCAGTCACACTGGTGATTTCCCTAAACCACATGGACTTAATGGTGAAGGACTTTAAATATATTTAAGTACTCCAAATATTTGCAATACTTATTGAGCAGAAGGGGTTCACTGTTAAGTCCTGCAGGTCAAGAGGCTTTTCTTCCTGTTTCCTCACGTGTGGATAAAAGTACTATTGAGTGAACAAAAGAGGACAGACTTTACTGGTTTTTAGGCTGCTTACTGGGGCTCAGGAAGTTGGGGAATGGTGGCATGACTATGGAGAAATCCCCCCGTTATCCAAATGCGGTTGCTATGAGCCCTTGATTTTGTTTTATAGAGCAGGAAGAAAGACGTATGTGAAAGAGTAGTCAAAGCTACTGAACGCAGTGTCTTGTTGTACCCGATGCAGAGTTGTAAATTACATTTACATGAGTTTTATTTGATTACATGCTTTATGTATATGGATGTTTATTTTATTGTAATTCCTTGTTTGCATTTGTATTATTGCTTACTATGTTTTCTTACTTCTGGATATATATCGTAAAAACCTTCTTTCTCTTGTTTGTGAAATGGACAGAAAATCCTTCGCACCCACCACAACCATCAGGCTTTTCAATTCTCATACAAGTAACAAATGAGCCACGTCAAACATGAATTTCCCTGTGGGATCAATAAAGTTATTCTTAAAATTGTGGGAACACTTTCTTTATCATTTCTTTTTTTTAATCAGCTTTATTGTTATGGGTGTAAGATATAAATTAGGGGTCTTTTTTTAATTCAGGAGAATAGAGTGGGTATTATTGGACTAGTTACAGGGAAGACAACTGAACCCAGAGAATTGAGCAATGTTGCCACCTTGTGGAAATGTAATTTAACTGGCTAAAAGTACACATAGACCAGATGTTAGAAAATATTAAAGCCTGGAAGCGCATTAAAAGTTATTCTTCTTGAAGTCGATACTGCAGACTCAGAATTCATATGAATCATTAAGTTGTTGAAATAAAATGGCATAGGCACAGCTTAACATTCGTCATTTCCAGTCAAATAAAGTGAATTCCTGTATAGGACAAAGTATACAATCAGCAGTACATTTACATTATACAATATTAAAGTTTCTATTCTCAGTTCTCAAATGCTTACATGATGTAGCTGCCCTGTTCTGTTTACTGCTTCTGACTGACTGCTGGGATACAGATAAGAGAAGCCACTGTTAGCTTGCTAGTTAACACTTGTTTACATGGTAATATCAGTTGTCACTATTTTCCAGACTGCTGAAGGTTTTCAACTTAAATCAGACTGACTTATTACCTATTACTATCCATGGATTTGGTCATGAAATGTCTCTGGAACAAAACATGTTGCAATAGATGAAAAACTATATGTGGCGGGGCGTGGCTTGCGGTGCCGTGCGGTGGAGATGGCTTCACCTGCACGGCATCAGCAATCACGCCTCGCCAGCCATAAAAGGGTCCTGGTTTACGTGTTGTGGGTTGGTGTTGTGTGCGGCTGGCAGCGGGAGAGCTGCAGCCGGTGTGTTTGTGAACAGCAACCGTGTGTAAATAAAGTTATGTGGACAAGCATGAGCGTGTCGTGGGGTCTGCCTTGGGTCCGTCACACTATAGTTTAATTAATCTCGGTCCTCAGCTTTTGCTTCCTACATAGCAGTAAATGTGATATTTGTTTGTGATGTGAGCCTTTAGATGCCCCTCTCTCTTTCAGCCTGCATGCTGCATTTGCTCCACTTTACCTTGCAAAATATCCTTTAAAATCATCTGTAACTGAACTGTAAACTCAGTGTTTCCAGTACATTATTGGTATTAGATAGTGGTATTAATGTGATTTTTTGCTAAAAATCACTTTTAATAATTAGGGCTAGCTAATCCAGTTCAAGTAACCATGCTTACTATTCTGACCTTGCAAGCATTTCCATGTTCAAAGGCAGCTTTGTTACAGTACTGTGCAAAAGTTGTGTCTACCAATGACAGACAACCTAGCAAAGAACCAATTTTAAATTGTATCTTAAGACACTTTGTTACTCTCAGTCTGTCACAAAAGCAAAGCATTTGTTCCCATTTGGAGCTGCTTTTCTGCTAGTGGTGAAGGGAAGCTGTAAAGAGACAAGTTAAACCACACCCTTGGATACACAAACAAACTGAAAGACAGGAGAATAGAGTAAATACAAAAGGGCAAAGGAGGATCATAAAACACACTGCACAAATATATCTTAATATAGGGAGGAGAGCTGAGCGCTTGTGTAGAGGATGTTAAATGGTAATTGCTGCATGCGATTATGTATTAAGATGGTTCGTCTTACAGCTAAAAGTCTTCAGTAAAACCAAAAAGCAATTAATAAAAATATTTCAGTAACTTGATCATATAATGTTTGAATTATGAACGCATTCAACTTGACAGAATGATTTCTTGAGCTACAGACATTAATGTATTTGGCGATTAGACTAATATGAAGATGAACACAAAGGCTTGAATAGAGCTCTGACTGAGGTGTCTGAGGTGAAAAAATGGGGAGGTGGGTTGCACAAAAGGGAGAATGACAGAGAGTACAGATTTGAACCAAGCAAAGCGGAGGTTGATTGGCTCAAAGAAGGTGGGCCAGAAGATGATTGAACTAGAGTAATGATATCAGTATTGAGATTGACAGCGTGGGAAAGCAGCAGTCATGTAAAGAACGGAAAGAAACTGCACACCCAGGAAAACAGGCAGATGAGTGATTACAGATATGTCCTTATTGAACTTACGCATAAGCTTCAAGGGGCTTGAGCACCTGCCCCTTTCCTGATGGGGCCCCATGTGGCCTTTTCTTGAGGCAAATTTTAAAAAAAAAAATGTGTGTGTCCCCTCCGTGAACCGCTACCTTATCATGGTGGAGGAGTTTGTGTGTCCCAGGGATCCCAGGAGCTATGTTGTCTGGGGGCTTTTGCCCCCTGGTAGGGTCTCCCATGGCAAATTGGTCCTGGGCGAGGGACCAGACAAAGAGCGATTCAGAAAGATCCCTATGAAAGGACCATCGAGGGAACAGTTTACCCTGCCCGGGATAGGGTTACCGGGGCCTCGCCCTGGAGCCAGGCCCAGGGAGGGTGCCCGAGGGCGAGCGTCTGGTGGCCGGGCCTTAGTCCATGGGGCCCGGCCGGGCACAGCCCGAAAAAGGGATATGGGCCCTTCTTCTCGCAGGCCCACCACCCGCAGGAAGTGCCGTAGGGGTCGGGTGCAGTGTGAGTCGGGCGGCGGCCGGGAGCGGAGGCCCTGGCAAACCGATCCCCGGCTACCA
>VVHJ01018160.1:3070-14162 GCA_015107715.1 Tylochromis polylepis
AAGTAGAGAGAAGAGTCAGAGAGAGTGGAGGGGGTGGGAGGGTGTAACAAAGCAGAAAATGAAGAGAGACATAAAAGAATGGGAGCTCAAGGAGGTCAGGCCCATCACAGGCTTTAGTGTTGCCTTCAAAGATGCCTGGGACAGGTGGCAGCTCCAGACAATCTCGCACCACAGAGCAGCATCCTCTCAGGACGAGATAAGGGATTCCTCCATCCAGGCACCCTCCTCCCATCTCTCCTGCGCGCACACACACACTCCCCACCTCCCTCATGTCCCCCCCCCCAGTCTCAGGGTTCTCCCAGACGGGCCCGCTTTGATGTGGCTCAGTGTGAGCGGGCAGCTGTAGGCCACGGGGCTGCAGCAGCGCTGCTGGGCCACTGGGCCGGTGGACCGTTGGGATCCGACTGGAGCGCGGCTCAATCAGCGGGGCTCTCCGGTGCCCGGCACTTTCAGGTCTCATTAAAGCGCTCCGGCAGGGTTAATCCTCTTTAAGGTTTACATGGGCCTCAGTTTGTCTCTCTGCCCAGACTGAGGGAACCCCTGGGCGCCACCTGCGTGACAAAGACTCAAATCACTGTGACACAACTTCCCTCCGTCTGTACTCCTCCACACCCCTTGTATGTTCTTCTCACTCCTCCCCCTTTTCCTGCACCCGTCCCCTGTGCATTCCGCCTCCTTGTTCCTGCCATTCCCTTGATAGTACCTAGGCCTGGTTCTGAGTCTTTTAGGATTATTTGGGTGGAATCTGTTGACAGCAGTGTAGTAAATGGATTACAACTTTGTCCTTGTTTTGGGATGCTGTGAGGAGGGAAAAAGAGAGAGATCGAGGAGGATGTGCTTTGAATAATGAGAGAGGCAAAGAAACAGAGATAGACAGGGCCTGGGATTAACTAAAGGAATTAGGAATACAATGCAAGAGTGAGTGAGAGGGTGAAAGAGAGGGTAAGGTGACAGCAAAGCACACTGTAAAAAGAGTGAAGAGGAAGGAGACTCAGAGTTACAGATGGTGTTTTACTCATAAGACCCAAATGGTCCAGAGGCATCAAACTGTATTTGGTCTTACACAGCCCAGGAGCCATTTGTCTGATTGTTGTAACACTGGGCTTTGTCTTTACTCTGTGACACACAGTTTCCTCCCACTCTCCTCGAAAAATGGCCACATACCCCTAGAGACCTGAACAGACTTTGTTTAATGTCTGGATTCAGTGGAAGATAGAGCAACAGCCATTCAGCCCTGGGAGAAAAAGCCATTTCTGAGCTAGATATTTAAAGGACTGCACTGGTGGTTTTGAATGTTTATGGTGGTAATAGATCCAGGCAATCAAGTGGTGATGCACTGGTTAGCACTTGTGCCTCACAGAAAGAAGGTCATGGGCCTGAAACTGCCTGCCAGCTGGAGCCTTTCTGTGTGGAGTTTGCCTGTATGGGTTCTCTCTGGGAACTCCTGTCTTCCTCAAACAGTCTAAAGATGTGCATGTTAGGTTAATGGGTGATCCCAAATTGGCTGTTGGTGTGAATATGAACTATCTGTCTCTCTGTTAGCTCTACGATAGGTGACCTGTTCAGGTCATACCCTGCCTTTCGCCCTATGTCAGCAGGGATAGCCTCCAGTCCCACCAAGATCCTGCACCGGATAAGTGGTTACGAAAAAGGATGATTGGTTGGATTTAATTCACATTTTCTAGTCGCTGGTTTCACAGCATGAAAAATGCATGAAAATCAACTCACATTGGCTTTCAACTTGCCAGCCTGTTCTCGTTCCCAGGGCGTCAAGTACCATGCAGTCAAAGCTGCTGGCATATCAAAAATATGCATGGTGGCCTGTGGCCTCGGTGCCAGGTTTATGTCAGTAGTGAGACAGTTCTCATGTCCAGCTCATCACGTACACTATATTTAGGATGTTCTTCTTGAGAACCCGTAGGTGTTCCATTAAAACGCTATGTGAAAGTATAATTTTTCCATGAGCAGAAAAAGTATTTTGAGGAGGCAGGTTTAAACACGCAGGGTTATCTCCTGGCATCCAGCAATAAGTCAAGACACAGGTGCCACAGGACTACTTGTACGCATTACTGTGACACCAGCATTTATATCATGTCATGGATTTGAAAAAATCAAAGATTCCAGTGCATGTTTTGAAAAAAATTGAAGTGGACCAGAGTGTTTTGCCACCACAATGTTAAGTAATGTGTTGCATTTTGTTCGCTCATACTTAAAGCTCTCTCAGATTGTATTTCCCACTTTAAGTCACATTATCGGGCTTTTCTCACTCACTGTGAGGGATTACTTCTCTTAATCAAGACCCAGAAGTGAACTAACAACAACAATGGCTGCCTGGAAATGGCATTTAGTGAACAAAACTACATTAACATTGCTGGCTGCGGTCAGTGGCCTCTCAGCGTGAGTCAAAATTGAATAGTCGTCCATTTTCCCCAGGTGGTGTCCAGTCTGTGTGTTATTAGAATGCAGGTGTGTTAACCTCTCAGTCACTGTCACACAGCCGCATGCAGTTTTGGTATCAACTGCGTATAGAAGCCTGAGGATGTGGTGTGACACAGAACTGCATAGAGGGTCAGCCTGTCCTGGTAGCCTGATGCAGCATGGACAGTCGTGAACACACTCACTAATATGACCTAGACTTATATCAGGGTAGTTTATCGTGGATTTTGTCTAATACAGGCATTTAAATGCATCACTGTACTGTTTTCTAAATAAAGATCTCAAAAATATTCCAAGCTCAGAATTGGCCTTGTGTTTGAGTGGAATAAATCATGCAGCTGAAGTAAAATAAATGTAGCCAAGTCCTGCTGAGTTAACCTGAGGTTTAAATCGACTCTGTTCTATCTGAGAGTCGTCATTGTTTGGCAAAAAGGAGACAGACAGATCCAAGAGATACAGAGAAGGAGGTGTAGTGTGGAGTTTTAGCTGGTAAACTGCTGTGTCTTTTCTCAGCCGAGTCAGGGAGAGGGGGCTGGTGGGGGGGTGGGGCAGAGAGGGTGCAGGAGTGAGGGGAGAGGGCCAACGCATAGCTCTTTGTTCTACTCCCAGGCTTATCCCAATCTGGAGAAATTCGGGAAATGTAAGAGATAGATGGGTGCTCCAGAGAGGCCCTGTGAAATAACCTTACTAGGATACAGGGGAAGAGAAAAAAAAAGGGGGCTGAGGTTGGGTAGTGCTGGGGGCCCCTGGCAGAGCCGTGTGCGTGCTTAGCTCCACTCTCTAGCATTAAAAAAGTCCTTGGATTGGAGTGCAATTTGTTAAGATTGACTCTGGTTGGTAAATGTTTTGCACATGTGGAGCTCTGCTGAGGTATTTGTGTAACTTATGTCTAAATGTCCTGCAATTGGGTACATATTTTAATGAGGAAAGTCATCTGTAAATCCTCTAGAAATTTGAGATAAAGTCTGGCAGGGAATTGTTGCATGTCGTGCAGGTGGTGTATGAGCAAAATGAACCCCCGGAGGAAAAAAAAAAAAAAAAAGATCCAGTACTTAACAAATAAATAATCTGTTTGAACATTAAGTCTCAGAGCAAATATGCACAGACTTGTGGGCACTGACTGACTTGTTCAGTCGACGTCTGACAGCGAGTAGCGATGGAATGTATGCTCAAACAGAAAGCATGTTATCGTGCAGACGTTTCTGTCTTTCACACTCGCGTTCGGTTCTCTGCCTTGTTTTTCTTTTCCGCTGTGTTAATTGCTTTTTACCAAAAGAAAGACTGCTTGTGTTTAAGGGTGTGAGAGCAACTGAGCAAGAGAGAAAGAGAAAGCACAAACAGAAGAGAAGACAAAAAAAAAAATCTATTGACTCACAGAGGAAGGGCAGAGTGTGATCTGCCAGCCTCATACGTATGATGAATGGCAGAGAGATTGGCAAGCCAACACTTAACGTTTTTCTTTTATTTAACCTCTCTGCTTTCTTTCTTCTGCCTCATTCTACTGTTGGTCTTTGCTGAATAAAGGCTTGTTTTTATCTTTCTCTATTCTTGTGCCCGAGCATTACATACAGCGGAGAAAGCTCTGCACAGCACGAACATTAGGCTAATTTATACAGCGGTAATTAGGCCATTAGACCTGAAACAATCTGGGACCTGTAATTAAGCAAAGCGCTCCAAAAGTCAACAGCAACTCCCATTGAGCTTAGCTAAACAGTCTCCAAAAGTGTTATTTACATGTCCAAACAGCTTGAGGTCTCAGTGTAAGCAAACATGATGAGAGGCGGGGTGTGAAAGGATTGATCACAGGGGGAATTTAGAGGCAGCTTCCAAACTATGTCTGCTGATAGTCTGTTGAAGGCTTTTTTTTTATCTCCATCTCCTGCCGGCCTGATAATGATGAGAGGCTCAGCGTCACATCTCTGGAAGCAAGTGTGATCAGAAGTGTTAAACGCACCAAATCCTGTAATAGTTCAAGCAGACTCTGAGTGCTCACAGCAAAGCTTGTCTGCAGATATGCCATAAAGAGGAAAATATGGTCTAATACTCTTACAATTTTATACGTTGGAAGCAGAGATCGAAATTAACACCTGGCAAGCACCAAATGTCGCAAGTAAATCTTGTAAGGTTAGCTTAGTTAAAACAATACTACGAGTCTCTGTGATGATATCAATTATAGGTTCAGCCCTGTATTCAACAAAGACCTGTTCCTACTCTGTGTCTATGCAAAAAAGGGTCTGCTTGTGATCAAACAGTAAGTGCGAGGGTCCCCGTGGACTTCCGCATGCCCGCCTGATTTTTGTGACCGCACAGACTCATCCACCCAAAAGTTCAAGCAGACTTTTAAGAGAGAAGCATAAGAGGAACGTGATCTCTCCAGCTGTATGTGTCCATGTGCAGCATAATCAAAGCTCGAGGAGCACACCATGAACAAAGCTGGGGGTGGAGTTGGCGTTGCAAAGTGGCTTGCAGATATGCAGCAACTGTAGACAGGCTCAAACAACTCAAATAGGACACTGAATTTGTGATTCGCAAATCATCTAATAAACCGATCTGCCAGGAATGTTGCTGAGCTCGACTTTGTTTGTTTGTTTTTGAACTCAGAACTTGTTAACCATTGACCAATATATTAGAATCATTTTGCTACACAGCTTCTCCTTTTAAAGACATTTATTTTCTGAATGTCACAAAAATAAGTGAAAAATCCTAAAGTTAATTGTACATATAAACTAATACATATAAACAAACATATAAACTTAGCACAGATGTAAGGAAACCCACAAATGTATTTTCCTTACAAATGTGTCGCCATTTAAGGGGAAAGAAACAGGCTTTTTAATGGTATGAGAAATAATCAACAAAAAACATAATTTACTTACTTTTTGTGCTCAGATTAGTTCAAAAAGTAAAAAGCTAAGATTAAACCAAAGCTAGGGTAGCAGTTTTGAATATGGGGACATTCATTTCCTTTGGACCAATCTAAGAAAGCACTCTCTGGGTTGCACATCTCTTTATTTCTAGAAGTCTCAATGTAGCAGGTGTAAGTATAACACACCGATGATAAAAATGTACCTAGGTCTCACTGTCTGTCTTCTTTTCCACTTGTACTTACTTCTAGAAAGGAGCGGCACACGTGCGCTTTTAAACATGCAAATACACAAAGTCTTGAGCATCTTTGACGCACTGCAAAGTGTTGCAGAGTTGGGTTATAACTGTGGGCCCTGCTGCAGACGAGCATGCCTGAACAGTGAGATCACGAGCGAGGAAAGAGGTGGCATAATGAAATCTGGCACTCGCGGCCCCGGCACAGGCTTCATATGTTCCACATTAGCAATTCACAAACCTCAGGAGCAGGCCCCAGCAGCCCTTTTCTCACTCCGCCTTAGTCGCTTATGACAATCTGTCACTGGCTCTTTGTGCTCTCGCAGTGGAGCGTCGATGAGAAGTGCAGCATTTGCGGTGGAGTGTTTCGTCCTCGGCTGCGGGTGACACTCTGTGCGAGCGGAGTCAGTGAACCCTCACCGCGGGAAAGGAGGAGCCCAGGTTTTTGCCGTCAAGACAATAAACTCACAATGCTGAGTTGACAACAAAAGAGCAAGCAGGGGAAATTGTTTGTATTATCAACACCCAAATCAGAATTACGAGTGACAGCTCAAATTCTGCAGAAGTATCAGATCGCACTTGTTCCGGAGCACGTTTAAGACGCTTTGTGGCAAAGCTTCCACTATGAAAGGAGATTAACCAATAAGGATATTGCAAATGATGTGCTTTAGGCTTTATCCTCCCCTCGTCCTCACCCCCCTCCCACCCCACCCCATTCTTTTGAAATTATTCAAGTGTCCAATAAAGGACAAGTCAATTACCATCCTCTCTTTAATGAGGTGGAAGCTGGCTTTTGGTCCTGAGTATAGAGTGTTTGTGTGAATTAGAATTAATGAGCCTGGTCAAAGTTTGCTTCTAATTGCCCTTTCATTAAGACCCATTTGTGATCATGTCTTAATACCTTCCATCCTTTCTCCTAAAAGACTGGGAAAAAAAGGGGAGGGGGGGGTGAATCAAAACAAAAATGAATACTGGTGCTCTGAAAAGTTGCACAGAGGTCATTAAAATGTTTGAGAGGAGCTCTGAAGAGCTAATGAATTAGTTGAAAGTTATGAAAGATGCTACTACAAAAAGTTTTCAGACTGTTCACAGATTCCTGATTCTCAGTATTTGATTGGCTGAGATACTTTAAAACCATAACCATAAGTAATTAACTATACATAACCGGGAGAAAAACCGTTAGGATTATTACACTTTCTTTAGGAATGCTTGAGCTGCTGTGGTGTGTGTAGCCACAGTGGGAAGGTAAAAACTGTGACGTGTGTTTTGGCTTCCCGTGTGCCTTCCAGCTGTATTCTGTATTAGACAAAGAGAATACCCGGAATATCCAGAGAAGCAGGGGCAATTTAGTTTGGGAGTAAACAGTAAGGAGTCCCTACAGGAAACACTGGAGATAAATTGCAGGATGGAGGCTCTCCCCTCTTTTTCTCTGCTCTCTGTTCTTCGTGACTGTATACATTCCCTGTAGTGACACGGGTCAGTTTGCCTTGCTAATGGGGAGCTGTGCTTGGTGTAAAAGAGGTGGCAGGCTCTATTTAGATAGGGCCATGGTAAAGTAAACTTCAGACTTGGATTTAAATAAACCTCAGTGGAATGGTTTGCCATGCTGTAAAGTCGTGGGCAGCAGAAAGAGTAGGAAGGAAGGGAGGGAAGGAGTGAGAAAAAGGCTCTTGTTTCAGTACAGGGCTGTGCTGAGTGAGTGGCTCCAGAGACATAAACAAAAGGGGGATCTGGGTAATTCAATGAGGAGCGGCGGATGTAGGAATGAAGGTGTAGTTTGCAGTGGTGAAGGTATTTAAATTGATAGCACATTTTTTTTAACCTCAGTAGTTCTCTGTTATTGCACAACATGACAGAGGTTATAATAAAGTTCCTGCTACGTGGGCAGGGATGAGCAAGATTAGAGAACATGAAGCTTTTACTCCCATAGACACTGGTAAACCTGATGCTTCATTTCCGAGTCTGACAGCCAAGGGCCGACAGCCCGGGAGTGGAGCTGTGGAGAGTAAACAAAGCAGATTCTGCTCTTGTCTACCAGCAGCCCATCCCTTCATCCCAGCATCCCCTCATCCCTCCCGCCCTCAGCAGCTCTGGAATCAGCTGAGGTGAGCCAAGCCAAAACTGAGTCATCAGGAGAGAACTATCAAACAGACAGAGACGGAGTGGTCAGATACTTGCCAGAGCTGCATGGAGGAGGCTTTTACCACTTATCTCTGCTATTGTGAAAACAGGATAAAAACCCAGGAGTGCTTTCTAGAAGTTTGCCTAAGTTTTCTCTTCACTTGTTGAACAAATTTTCTGTGAAACTGGAGAACTTTAGTAGTGCTGAATAAAGTGTACTGTTATACAGCATGAGGCAGAAGTTGACTTGTGACTTGGATTTAAGAGCTGTTTGGACAAGGGGTAAATGTATATACAATTTCAGCCTGAAGTGTGACTGGCATGCTTCTCACTCATCATCGCAGGGGTGCAAACTTGTGTGTCTCCACAGATGAACCACCCCATTAGAGCACGTCTCTCTCAGACTGCGGGCTTACATGTAGTTTCTAGGGTATTTAAAAGTAGAATGGGAGGTAGATCCTTCAGCTTTCAGGCCCATCTTCTGTGGAACCGTCTCCCATTTTGGCTTGAAGCTTTCCTTTTTGTTAAAGCATGCCATTATGGGCTGGATCTGGTGACCTTAGGCTGCTTGGGTCTTCCCATGACGCACTTCTTCACTCACCTCTAGTCCTGTCTCCCTTCCCTCACTCCTAAACGTTCACGTCAGATGGCTACCTCTCCCTGAGCCTGCAGGTTTCTTCCGGTGGAGGTTTCTTCCTTCCCACTGTTGGCGAGTGCTTGCTCAAAGGGTGTTGTCTGATTGTTGGCTTTCCTCTGGATTATTGTTTTTACCTTACAATATAGAGCACCTTGAGTCTCACATTGAGATGACTGTTGATCTGATTTGGTGCTCTATAAAGAAGAATGAATTGAACTGAACTGAAAGCCTTGCTGTCCTGCTGCAGACAGCTCTCTATAGAGCACTGGCTAAAGCTTCAGGTTGTTTGTGTTGATCATCACTGAAACTCTGGAGCGCGCCCCCCCAAAAAAGATATCTGGCGCTTAAATAAAAGTTTAGGATCTAGATTTTTCCCTCTCTCGGTTCCTGTGGCTTCATTTCTCTTTCATGAGGCCCCTTATTAAGACTCGATACATTGCATTGCTGTAAGCCTCAACAACACTAAAGCAACCACCTCTCAATTGTAGCTGTTGCCCCAAGCTGGCAATGATCAGCCCAGTAATTAAATGAGCCATGAGGTAAGCAGAGACCCAAGATCAACACCTGGTGTATTGCCCAACGATGCAGCTGAATCTGTCATGGCTCAACACTTGCGGAGCTGTTGGGCACCTCACCGTTTGGCCATGTGCCCTTTTGGCTCACGCTTTCAAATGTTTACAAGCAGAAAAAAAAAAATATATATAGCTAGTAGCCTCAGAGCCTTGCTGCGTGACGTTATACAGATGTTGACACATGCTTAGCCTCGGGGGCATGATAACGCAACTTGGCACTGGTCTCAGTAACACAGGCAATAAAGTGGCACATGTTCCAGCAGTGAGATGCAATTAATCCGTGCATAATGGTCATTTACTGTTTCTGCCTTGATATACACACTTCAACCTAAAGTGTCAAAACTTAAGCAGGCACCTTTTTTTTCTTTTTTTCGTGTGGGTTGCTCGTTTCGACTCGTCCAACAATGGGTGCACGGTTGCAACACATAAATTCAGCTTCAAGTTACAACTTTATAACAATGAGTGCAAGTTAGGGTTCGACGATGAGTGCGTACATGTGCAAAGTCAGCCTGGTTGTGGCACAGCAGTTTCAATTTCAGGGGTAAAAATAGAGAAAGGCTTGGAAACCCATGTTATGCAAATATTTTAATGTTTTATCGGGGGGGGGGGGCTCTGGATTCTCTGTGATAAAACACACAGAGATGGAAAAGGATGTTTTTGTTTCCCATTTTGTACATTTCAGTGGTTGTACTCAAATGTTATCCTTTGTACAAAACCATATTATGCTTGGCACGGTGAGAAATGTGCCATTTGGCTGCTTTTCTTACGCTTATTTATCGCTGTTTATTTTGAGTTCTCTCAGCCTTGAGACATGTACAAAGACTTCCTCGGCTAACATTTTTCGAGCGGCGCAGCTTTTAGCTCGGCGCGTTTAATGAGGTCTCATTTGGGTGGGTCCGCTGAAAGATAGCCATCAGCCACTGCCTTTCATTACTGCTGCTATTTAGATTAGCCGAGGAGGGAATGGATCCACTTGTAGACGTATTTTAGGAGAACTGGGACTTTTATAAACTGTAAAGAAAAACAGCTTATATTTCTTATCTTTTCTGTCCCACACAGCTGCTCCACAGTTCTTCCCCACCTTCCACCCTCCTGTGCCAATTGACGACAGACATACCCAGGGACGGTACATCTACGAGCCTTCACCTGTGCCCCCTCTTCATGTGTAAGTGTCTCGTACTCAAGCACAAAACCACTGACTTAAAATTTGCTCATCATAACACACGAGAACCCATTTGACTCAGCTGCATGGTTTGCTATTAGCGGCGATACAAATCGAGCTTCGAAACTTCCTTCCGCCTGTGGGCGTGGAGCATCCTCCTCATGGATGCCGGGGCGCCTCTCTTTGCCTTTTCAGGATCAAAGGCCACGGCCCCGTACGTGCGCAACATGATCCGCATGTCAGAGACACGCAAATGAACATGTGTCAGAGACAGGGAAATGAGAGCAGGGCGAGGGAAGCCTGGGAGCGTGCAATTCTCATAAGAGCAGTGATCAAGCCCTGTCAAGAGAAGGAAGCAATGCCTCTGCTGACATCTACCCATCTCTGACAGACACAGATGGGCTCCTGACACATGAACTGTATACAAGTAACCTCCCTGCCTCTTCCAATCGCATTCATGTGCATTCGATTAATTTTGAAGTGAAGTAAAAGTGAGGCCATCTCTCCTCTCCAGTGGTAAGTTATTATAAACAGGGTAACTCTTATTGCTTTAGTCTGCCCCTGTGGAGTGGGTCTGATGGTGCCGGCTGGGTCAGCAGAGAACTTCAAAGTGCTCCGCTCGCTCGCTTGCACGCACAAATGGCTCCTTTCTCCTCACTATTAGTCACTCTATTCTCTTCTGCTCTCTCCGTCATTTGTATTCTTTGCATCCAAACAGTGCAGGAGAAGCTCTGTCGTCCTTGCGGCGCTTGTTTCCTGCCCGCCGACACGGAGGAAGCGATCAGCGTGCGACGAGGACAAATTGGATGGGGCAGCTACTTGGGCCGCATTATGTTTGATATTCTTCATCATTATCAACTCCCCCCTTTCTCCTCCTCAGGAGTCATATCTCTCCCTTGCTGATGTGCCACTAAGCGTAATGAATTTTTTATGTCCACCCCCCCCCCCCCCCCCCCCCCCCTCGGCCCCCCCCCCCCCCCCCCCCCCCCCCCCCCCCCCCCCCCCGGGGCCCCCCCCCCCCGCCCCCACCCCCCCCCCCCCCCCCCCCCCCCCGTGAGCGGGAGA